>CAJVPU010001777.1:0-12012 GCA_910591775.1 Dentiscutata heterogama | reverse complement strand
TTTGACATCCGATTTAAACATAAGTATTAACAAGTATTTGACTGTCAAATTTTTGTTTGATTGTGCCGAGCACTAGTTACTTTCAATATAGTCATAACCTTGTTATAATCATATTATTTTTTTTTAACCTAGCTATTATAAAACATATAAATTTTGGCTTTATATAGCTACAACTTTTTATAAACATCAAAATATTGTTTTCCAACCTGGTGATTACATAAGGTCTGACTGTATTTATAATAAAAAAAACTAACCTTATTTTTCTAAAGTTATTCATAACATTTTACATAACTAGTTTATAATTTTGGTTAATTAATTCCTATATAAACAATTCAAATATTGTTATTCTATTTTATTTTTTACTTTTAAATGATATTTATTTTTCTAAACTAATATTTCTTGACTTTAATATCTATATTATAAAATTTTTAAAATGAATTTAGACACTTTTAATTTTATTGTGCTTTTCAAAAAGATGTGATCTCTGCATATTACAATATTATATAGAAATCAGAAATTCTTCAGATTTTAAGAATTTTATTGATTTTTAAATAAATATAAATATAGCTAATTAAAAATATGGTTTGCAAAAAGGTATGATCTCTGCAGATTATAATGTCATGAGAAATTAGAGCTATGGTGAACAAACCTCATAGCACAAACTTTTTATGCTAACTTAGGATCAACCTGTCTAATAAAAATATGATATTTACTAATCACATATACAACTTTTAATCAGTTTATAATAATTCAAAAGATTTTTATTTACTAGATCAAAGATATTTCACAAATCCAGTAGTTAGAATTTGATAAAGTTTATACTATTTGATTCATTTCATTGAGACAAATCTAATGGTTAAAAATTATTAAATTCTATCTATTAAATCATAAAATATCTTCAATATTTTATAAAATTTGTTTCTAATATAACTTATTAAATATTGGATTATTTTGAATTAATTTTAATAAAATATAGCTATTATTGGTCAAAAATTATGATCAATAGAAAATAAAATCACAGAAATTTTTCATCATGAAACCACAGAGGCACATCTTTTTGCAAACTGCCATAATATACAATTTAAAATCTCTGAAATTTCTTTGAATACTTTTTAAAAATCATGGGGTTACTTCTTTTTAAAAAGCACTATAAATTGAATATACACTAAATAGCAACTTTAAATTATTTAAAATTCTTTAAACAATTTGAGTGAATTTCTACTTAATATATTTAGAATCAATTTTAAATTTGCATAGCAAGATTTTGTATTAATATATATTTATATCTTGCTAGTAATATATATTTAAAATTATTAGTGATATACAATAAATTTCAAGATTTAAATAATTACAAAGGCAAGAGCTAAATATCATCTGAATTTAGAAGATATATAGTATTCAATACTACTCAAGCACATAGTTAAAAATAATCAAATGAGCTTTCAAAGTTTGAGTATAATGTTTAATATCTTGGTTCTATATCAAAATTCTGAAATTTAATTGTTATCTTGTGTGTTGCTGGGATTTTAATATTCAAATCCTGCTTATGATTGGTAATTATAATTACTAATTAAGGTGGGATTCAAAATTTCAGGATTTAGATTTTGGCATTTTGATATAGAATCTAATATCTTCACTATATGTTTTTATTTCTATTATGCAAATAATTACTATAAGTTGTGGCAGTAATATTGGTAAAATTATTTTACAAGCTTATAATTGTAGAATATTAAATATTATAGTAATTTACATATATTAATTAACTAGCTCTTATTTAGGTTTAATGAATTTTTAATTATCTTTTTAAAATTATATTATAAGGTAGGTGTGGGTATTGTGGTGAAGGGGGTATTGTGGCAAATCTAGTATATCTCATGACCCAGTGATCGAAATCAGACGATTTTTATACTATTCGATTCGTCTTTATGAGATGAATCGAATAGTGTAAAAATTGTCTGATTTTGATTACCAGGTCATGAGATATCATCAAAAAATTGGCAATTTAATAAGAATTACAGCAAAATTAGATTATAATATAGCAAAAATAAACTATTTACTAAGTAAATTGATGTCTATTCACTAATTTAAATTATCCACGGTCCCGAATTACATATTCCAAATTGAAACAAAATTTAAATATTCAAAAATTTTTATTAGGTAAGCATTGTGGCAAATTATTCTAACTATTAAACTTAAATTTACAAGCCATTGTCCCATGATAATGTTACCACATTATAGAATTATATACAGGTAGAACAATCAGTGATATGCAACTTTTACAAATATGAATTATCAACTATCGGCTGTGTAATGTGAAATTGAAGAAAATAGTAACGTTTTTAAAAAAATGCTTGTAACTTATAATTTTGCTTATGAAACTATTTTTGGGATTCTAACAAAAAAAATTCTTTGTTAAATTTTAAGGTAAAAATAGTCTTTGCTACTTCTCTACCTTTACTTTAATGCTAACCCTTTGTCTTAAATTATTATGTTTCAGTTTGTTTAGATCTCATGTTATACATGATCTTATAGGATGTGTTATAAAATTATATTTAGAATACCATAATAAGAGTTGCACATTACACTAAAAGTTTTGTATATAAAATTTTTTTAGAAACTATTAGAAAGTGTAATATTTAATAAAGGTTTTCTATCATAATAGATTTGGAAAATTTTTATAGTTCTACTAGTAATAGAGCATTATAGGTTCATATATATTACTGGTACTATATTATGAGTTCAATTATGAGTTTGTGCTGCGTAATCCTAATTAAGATTATTCCAAATAAAGTATAATCAAGGAAGTTCTAAACATCAAACTCTCATTAATTTACAATAATTTCATATCAATTTACATATAAAAAACTACGATTTTTTATTTAGAACTCCAAATATAATTATTTAGTTTTTTTTTTATTTTTATTTTATTAGATATTTGCTTAACCATTGTATAAAAAAACAGTCAATTAAATAAAAAGTAAATATATAAAAGTAGTCAAATAAATAAACAAGAAAATAAGAACATATTGAAAAATTTTAACTTGTACAATTTATTGATAAAAAAAATAAAATAAATAAATAAGAAGTTAAAGCAAAAAATAATACAAAATTAAAAACAATGAAAAAAACCAACCAAAAAAATCTAGAACTGACCGAAAAAGACCATCACGATGCAATTGAAGCTGCTCTAAAAGAACTTGCTGGCTCTAATAATCTTAGTGTAAATGCTGCAGCTGCAGAGTTTAGAATTTCAGAAACAACACTTAGACATGCGGTAAAAAATGATCATCACAATCGTCGTGGTCCTGCTACAGTCCTAAGTAGCTATGAGGAGAAGCAACTTGTAGGGTACTGTAAGAATATGCAGAGATTGGGTTTTGGCTTGACGAAGTCAGGTGTAAATCATTGTATAATAAAAATTGTATGAAGTAATTATCACAATCATCCTTTTGCCAACAAAGGACCAGGTAGAGCTTGGTGGACTCGTTTTATGAAGAATCATCCTGATTTATCTTTTAGAATACCTCAAGCATTATCAGAAACTTGTTCTCAAAGAGCCAATCTAGTAATAATAAATGATCATTTTGAGAAATTACAAAAGATAATTCAGGAGCACTCACTTACCTCAGACCGCATCTGGAACATAGACGAGACCGGTTTTGTAATTACCCCCAAAATTCAAAAGGTTCTCACTATAAAAGGTGCCTGCCAAGTCTATAAGGTCTCACATGGAAATGTGCATGACTATATATCTGTCACCCCAACAATTTCAGCTGCAGGTGATTATATACCTCCATTAATCATCTATAAAGATATCTATACAATTCTAGGTTTATTAGCTGGAGCTTCTTCTAGCAGCATAATGGGCTTCACAGATTCAGGATATATGCAAGAAGACCTGTCCCAGATGTACATCGAGCACTTCATTAGTTCAATTCCAGCTGCTTGCCCGGTCCTACTAATGCTTGATGGCCACAAAAGCCATATAAATTATATAAGCATTAAGTTTTGTTATGATAATAGAGTTTTACTCTATGCTCTTTTTCCTCACACCACACATGTGCTTCAACCATCCGAACTTTGCTTTGCCAAACTCAAAAACAAATATAGCAAAGGTTGTGACAAGCTTTATAATAATAAAGGCGAAGTGGTTACTAAACATAAGTTTACTAGTATTATCAGACCAGCATTTGCTACAACCTACACTTCTGAGACAATTTAGCAATTACTAATGCTTATAGAGTTATAGGAATTTGGCCTTTTAATCTCAACATGATTAGTCCAGATCACCTTGATCTTTCATTAATTACCAAACAACTCAATTTATTATCTTTATTTCAGCCCATTTAATCAATTGAGGAAGAATTATTAATACTAGCAGCCATAACCTCCTCCCGATCAACCCATACTCGAGCTGGCACTGTTAAAGAGCTGGAATTGTTGAAGGAAGAAGTTAAATCACTAGAGAATGAGGTGGAACTTTTAAAAAAAGAAAATAAATTGATAAAAAAAGATTTCACTTTAGCAAGAAAAGAGTTAAAAACATATAAAAAGCCTGGTACCTGTTCGCTAAAATTGGCTCTTAAATACCCTGTCCCCTGGCTTCAATCACAAACTATGGAAGCAAACTCTAATAGCACTACTGAATCTCAGTTCCGGTCTACAAAAAGGTAAAAAACCTTACCGTTTGCCCTTCTCCTTACTAACGATGTATCTTTATAAAAACTAGAAAAGGCGGAAGAGTTAGCTAGAAATAAGGCTGAACTCGCAAAGAAAAAAAAAGAAGTTGTGGTACAAAAATGGGCAAAACGAGAACAAAAGAAAGCTGAAACCACAAGTAAAAAAAAAAAAAAGGAGTAAATTTTGAAAATAAGGCTATACAAATTTAATTACTTGGTTTTCATAACATAAAACTTTTAAATAGACCCGGCTGACCAGTTTTTTTTTTTTAAATTCATATATAAAATTTTATAAAATTTATATAAAAATTTTTTTAAAAACCTACCCGGTTATTAAAATATATAAAAAATTTTTTTAAAAGTTTTCAAATTTTGATTCGGCCAGGTTATGAAAACCAATTAATTAATTTTGTATGGCCTAAGGGTTAAAAAAAAAATTTTTTTTAAGAATAAGTACAAAAAAATTTTTTGAGAATATCTACTATAGCTAATAAAAAATTATACAACTATAAAAAAAAAATTATCAATCATCATTTTTATCTGCTTCACCACAATATCCTCACTAAATTGAGAATCATTACCACTTAAGGATTTCTAGTATAAAATAATAAAGTCGAATACATATATATATACCTATATAAAGCAAGATAAAACCTACATATAAATTAAGAGATTTGCTTTTTTCATAAACTTTTTTTAATAAGAACTATTAACTTCACCACAATACCTACACTTACCTTATATATTATTTTATATGATATGATTATAAAAAAGTAATTCTATTTAATCACCCTTCTGTATAATTACTAAAAAGTGTTAGACAAAATGTGTGATTATTATTTTTTTTTTTCAGTGTTAAGGTGACCTCTTTGGCCATAACTTTTTATTAGAAGTTAAGTTTCAGTTACAATAAGAGTACAACCAGCCACACGTACAACTTTTGGTTATCTAATTTAAGTAGTCCACCTGGGGTTCTACACTAGCTGCCATACCTGTAATCTAACTAGGAGATTACCTATTTAAACCCTCTGGTTATTAACGAGGGTATGACTAGCCACTCGTACAACTTTTGATTGTCTAATTTAAGTAGTCTGCTCTAGGTTTCACACTAGCTGTCATACCTGCAACTCAACTAGAGAGTTATCTATTTAAACCCTCTGATTCTAACCTAATTCTACCAAGTGGGGTCTTCTAACTTGGTTGCTTGAATTTTGTTTGTGCCTTAGAACTTACCAACTCTAGGTTAGTCTATCCTCAAGATAAACCTGCTAGAGTAGCCCCATCCCACACAGGGTATATATCTAGATTTCAGTAATCTACGCTACGGCTTGACCTGCACACTCGGGAGTTATTCACCCCTACAATTACCTACTACTACCCTTGTAAGGTTCAGTATTTAGATCCCGGTACCCACTTCTCATCACCTTCATGCCTCATGTTTCTGGTTTCCTCAGCCTCCCAATCCAGATAGCCCGGCAGGGTTGGTCTCCCCAGCTTTAGGTGCCGTTTGGGTATCCTTCCCTTGGTACATGCTTCCAGAGCACAAGTTCTTTTCCTCCGGTGCGACTCCGGCAGCCTGGTTGGTAGATCCCACCTCTAGGATCTTGTCGCCCGATTCCACCAGTTCTACGGTTCAGTTCAGTTCAGTTCTGTGTTACCGTCGAAGATCCTCACTACTTCCTTACTTGGGATTTGCCAAGCTGGTTCCAGATCTTCAAGTTCTCTCTATTGGTTTTATATGGTTCCGGAAGCCTTATCGTGAGTTTGCGCCACCTATACCAGTTTTCATTTTTCTGTATAACTCAATTGTTACACGGATGCTTCCAGAACCTTCCAGTGCACGAGGTGCATTGGTGTGACCAGAGTTACAGGTGATAGATCCCGACTTTTCGATGAAGTTCTGTTACCGTAACACAGATATTTTTGTCCGAAACGTCACCAGTGGGATTCGAACTTGGTATCATAGTTAAGCTAGCTTGGGAGTGCGACAACTCTACCACTACTCTAAGTCGCCACACCCTATTTTTAATTTTATTTAAAAAATTGTAAAAATTTGTTTAGAATATAGTTTAAAAGATATGCTTTATTATTTTAAAAATTATTTGAGATTATTTACTAATTCTGCTTTTTTAAATAAATTAATGAAAAGTGTTTTTGCAAATTTTATAATAAAATTAGAATGTTATTTTATTAATTTACAAGTAAATAATTTAAGCAATTTTAAAAGAATATACTTTATAGTTGTTAATTAAATAAAATAATTAAATAAATATCAATATGCTAGATTTTATAAATTATTAGTACAAAACTTTAAGGTTTCATCTAGCTACTATAATTCTAATTATTGATTTTACTAATTAATGATAAATTACTACAAAAAATAATTTTAATTTTTTTATAATACTATATAAATATTGATTTATCTTTTGTTAATTAAAATTTTAAATAACAAATAATAAAATTTATAAAAGGTAATAAAGCTAATAAAACTAACAAAATTAATAAAAACAAATATACAAATAAATACTATTAAAAATTATTAAAAATCATAGTATAAAAAAATAAACTACAGCTATTACTATATTAATTCAGTTACTCTTTTTGATGATCACTTAGACTACATCTTCTAAAAAACTTTTCACTAAAAAAAATATAGTACATTAGTGCAAAAACTACAAGATTTCTAATATAAGATATGGGAAACAGGACTTTAAAACAGTAGCTATTATTTAGAGATAGTTCTTATAGCTACTTGCAAACAACTTCAGAGTTTATCACTTACTGCTTAGGTTATAGAACTTGTAGTTTAGAAGTAGTTTTATATGCTATTTGCTAACAAGCTCAGAGCTTATTACTTACCAAAAAGATTTAGTACTATGCAGGTTTCTGGTAGAACTATTGATTTTAGTAAAAAAGAAATATACTCTTCTTTGTATATCCAAGTATGGTTTTTCCTTTTCTTCATATTTTGCTAACCTTACCAAAAATTTTCAAAAAAATATGGGCATTTCAGCTTACTCTTTCAAAAGATTAGCATTGTTTACACCTGTCTAATTTAGATAAACTTAGTAGAATGCAACTAAATGTTTGTTTTGTTTATCAATATGGTGCTACAGTATGGAAAAGAGGCTAGTACCCTCATTTAGAAGGTACCCAAGTTGAGTCAAGTGCTAGAAATGAGTCTTTAACAATAAAGCAAAGCTTTACAATAGAGATATAGTAATTAGTTGCAATTATTATATAATTTTTTAGGCTTTGGCACAAGCATAAATGTGCTATTAATGACACTCAAAAGAATCAAAATTCCAGCAAACATTAGAAACTTTATTCTTGACCTTTACAAAGTAGAAAAATAGAAGTTGTTATAGCCTTTGGTAATAGTAAAGAGTTCACTACAAAGAATGGAATTGACCAAGAGGAGGTAATATCACCTCTAGTATGGAGTATATTCTACGACCCTCTAATCAGAATGATACAAGAGCAAGAATCTCTGGGGTACTCAATAGAAGTAAAATAGCCTAAAGATATTTGCATAGGAAGTACCGAAAAAATAAGCTGAAGACAGACTACTCTAGTTTATGCAGATAACACAACATGGCTAGCAAGATCAAGAGAAGATATGAACAACATTCTAAAGCTAGCAAATGAGTTCTATGACATTAATGACATCAAAATAAATGGAAAAAAATCAGAGCTTGTCATCTTTAATTGCAAAGAAAAACAAATAGAGATTAGAGTAGAGGAGAATTTAGACAGAGTAGTAGCCAAAAGAGGAGATTAGATTGTAAGGATTTTGGGGGTCTGGATATCGAAAAAGAATGCACAGTGCAACATAATAAAAGTAATTAAAAGAGAAGTAGATACGCTAGTACAAGTGATGAAAAGGAAAAAAACCACTCTAAGCCAGCTAATATACATTAACAATAGGGTCCTCATCCCAAGAGTTGAATACAGAACACAAGTAGCAATGTTGAATCAAGAGACATGTGAGAGTTTGTAGCGACAATTCTTAAAGCTGATCAAAATGAAAAGCAACCTGGCAATAAACACTGCGAATAGTATATTAAACTATAGAAAGATCGTAGGCATACAAATGTTATGGAAAAGTATTATGGCACATCATATAAGCAATCTTACAGTAAGGTTAAATAACAGTGCGGGACTTGGTCAGACAACATGGCTAAGACTAAGGCAAGCACAAATAAACAATAAAAGCACAAGATTCATTTTAGAGCTAAAAGATGATAGGCTTAGAGAGCTTATAGATACACACAACCTTACAGTAAAAGTTCTAAAAGAGGCAAACAAGATAGGTATCTCATTACACAGTGATACAATAGAAGAAAGTTTAAAGATCTTAGCTGGTAGAGAAGAAATCTATAATTATATAGATAATAAGAACAAGAAAAAATACCTGGAAGAACAAACCCTGCAACTCTTTACAATAGATCAAGTAATTAATCAAGAAAATACACACATGCTTACATGGAAAATGCTTAGAAATCTACGAGATAAAAAAGGTGCAGACAAAATACCAGAGTGGTTTAAAGATATAGAAAGAGCGAATGAGAAGTCCTGAGAAGTCAAGGAAAGTTATTCAAAGAAAACTCCAAACTTCTAAACAACCAGACCAAAGCTACATCAAGTTACTCCAGACAAGAGAAAGCCTGAAATGATTGTTTTTGAGGACAATAAAGAGAATCCACAACTTGGCAAGTTACTAACTCAAAGCAGTACAAGTAAAACCTTTACCATAGAGCACTGAAGAAGAAAAATAATACAAACAAAGAAAGTATAGAACTCACAAAATGCCAAGGATGTAGCCAAAACCAAAGTCCGAACAAAGAAAATTGTATCATATATAAAAAGTTTAAAAGTACAAAGCGAGTAGTAAGCAGAAGGCTAGTTAAAAAGCAAGAAAACAAGATATTATGCGAGGTAAATATACAAGACCTGTTACTGAAAAGAAAATATAATTATGCATAGTTCAGCGAGACGAGAGCGATTTACAAATGATTTATCTAAAAAGAAGAGAAGAAGAATTAATAAATGAGTAAATTGTAGAAGAAAGAATGAAAAATGTGTTAATATTAAAATATGCTGAAATGAAGTACTGCAAAGAATGGCACATATATACAGATAGATCACTGACATATATAAAGGGCTCGAATGAAATAAATAGAAAAAAGATGGGTATAGATTGAATTGCATTCCCAATACAAGAAAAAGAAACAAATACAGCTAGAGCGGTACAACTAAGTGAAGCACTTGAAGATTGGTCTTCGTCTACAAGAGCAGAGCTCAGAGCAATAGCAACGGCCCTTCTAGTAGTACCAAGTCAAAGTATAATCAAAATCCACTCAGATAGTGCTAATGCAATAAGTTTAATCAAAATAACATGCCATGCCAACAAAATTAGAGAAGAAATTAAGCTAAGCAATGGTAGCTTAATAAGGTTAATACAAAAATGTATTAAAGAAAAAGGAATAAAATACGAACTAGTCAAAGTTAAAGCTCATATCGGAGTAGAAGGCAACGAAAAAGCAGATAGACTAGCGAAAAACGGTCTCCGAAGTAAAGAAAGTTTTACAGTAAATTCTGGGTGGACAACTGGTATGAGAGTGATACCAAGATGGGAGGGATACATTATAGATAAGCCAATTAGAAAATTTGTAGAAGAGGTAACAAATACAACATTTGATATAAGATGGGGTTAACTACCGGGTATTAATAATAAAATAGATAGAGAACGAACTGGTATAGAAATAGATTGGATAAGCACATGGGGGTATTAGAAAAAGTTAAAGGTAACAAATGTAGAAGTGAAAAGGTTAGTAGAAGATGGGTACAAAAGATCAAATATATGGAGGGAATTATACCTACATTATCGATATTGCACAAAAGATATCTAGAAACCTATAAGAGTAATTTATGTATAGCATGTTATAAAGAGATGGAAACACTAGAACACTTAGCAAGTTGTGATATATATAATTTATTTTGGAAAAGAATAGAAGAAAGAGGATATAAAGCAAACGGTGACATAGAAGATGAGAACAAATGCAAAATGGGGAATACATATCTTGAGCTAATTCTAGGTAGCGATATAAGAGACAAATATGAAAAAAAAAGCTATTGATACAAGGTTTGGTTCCAGCAAAAAAAGGCATAGAAAGTATAGAGGAAAGAAGAGTCAAATGCGAAATTTTTGAAACGATAAATGGAGAATTTTTTGAAAAAATCAGGAACTTTAGATGTGAAGTAGTAGCAGAATATGAGAAAAAAAATTATATAGAAAAACCAAAAAAAAGAAAAAGAGAAGATAATCTAAAACTAGGGGAAGAAGCCCAAAGCCGTAAAGAGAAAAAGAAGCTTAAAGAAAACAGTGAAAAAGAAGTGGAATCAAGTGTAGCAGGTGATAAAGAAAATGAAAAAGAAGAAAATGAAAATGAAAAAGAAAGATGGCATAGTATTTATATAACGGTCAAACAAATTTTTCAAGAGTGGATACAAGGCTTCTCAAGACCTGCCTGGCTCTCCTTAGGCAAAAAAAGAAAAATTAACTAAGGGAAATCCTGATAAAGCCAGCAAGAGCTTATCTTTGATGTCGAAAGAATCTTTTAGAAAGTTAGAAGACTTAAGACGGAGAGGAATACTTGCTGCGGCAGATCGCATTTAGGTACTGTGGTAACCGGATGAGTCTTTATTGTGCAGAAGGGAGAAATTCTAGCTTGTAGTATATACTTTAAAGTAGTTTAATACCTCACCTCTTATAATAAAGGCAAGATTGCCCAAAAAAAAAAAAAAAAAAAAAAAAAGTAAAAATAAGCAATATTATTTGCTTCTTTATTTGGCTTCTTTGCTTTATACCTTGCATATAATTAATATTTTAATACTTGAATCTAATTTTAAAATTTTATTAATATTATAAAAAAATTCTTATTTATTTTGTAAAATTCTTCTCTAGTATATATACATCATAAAATTACTAAAAAGAGTATTTTATTTTTAATAAATTAAGTATATTTATTTATTTATTTAAAACTAAACTAGCAATACTAAATATTAATAATTAAAAATAATTGTATACTAAATATTTTTTTTAAAATTTTTACTTTTTACAAAACTTGTTAATGCTTTTCAACTTCTTTAATAAGTATAAAATTTTAGATAATAACACTAATTTGATAATTTGAAAGTGCTAATTAGTATATTAAAATTAGCAATAGCAGAGAAAATTAAAATAGTTTATTCCATTCATCTCTTTCTGACGATCACTTGGTACAAAACTAGCAGAAGGCAAAAAGTAAACTCTACACTAGAAAGAAGCGAC
>CAJVPU010001776.1:0-12015 GCA_910591775.1 Dentiscutata heterogama | reverse complement strand
TTTGATTTTTATTGCAAGTAAGAACAATATTATCAAAGCCGGCAATGTTCTTTACAATAAGATTAAACGCATGTAAGCAACATCTAATGGGAATAATATTTTGATTTCTATTCTAGAAAAAAAAAAATAGTCAAAAATTATTTAAAATCGATAAAAAAAAAATACTTGAGTAATGTTTTACAAGATCAATAAATTCTAATACAGTGTATAAATTAAAGTAGAATTTATATAAAAATATTGCTATTTTCAGTACATACCTATGATCATGTAATTAATAAAAACTTTATTGGAGTAACACGATTAAAAATTTATTGTAATACATATTATATTAGTTTGCATGCTCATACGCATGTACATACATACTAGCGCTAGAGTAGTAACTACTAAATAAATCAAAATTATATAAGATTATGTATTTTATACGTATTTATTAAAATTTAAATTTTAAAATAATTCAACTTATCAAAAATTCAAGAAATTTTCACAAGATCTTTATTAAATGTTAGAGAATAAAGGTACGCTTTAGAATTTTCTATTCATCCTATAAATTATTTAAATTTCATTAGTTAAAGTGAAGAAAATTAGACCTTAACTGTACAAATTGAAATTTTTTGCAAACAATAGAACGTAACTTTTAGAAATAACTTCTTTGAAGAGTTTTTAGTTATAAAAAAAATAGAAAAAGAAGTGCGAATAAATCTTTTAGAATTTTAGACATTTTTTATTAAAGTAATATCGATACGATTACTGATCAGTGATTAAAATCCAATCGTATGTATCTATAAAATCATATGATTTGTGATTTCTTATTGGCTTGTTGATAGTCGATCATCACGTAAATATAAAAGGACATGCCCATAGGCACGGAGGGCATGCCCCTAAGGGCATGCCCAATTTTTTAACCGTGCCCTAAACCCTATCTATTCCCGATAAGCCAAAATACATCAACAACTAACAACACTACTAGGCTCTGCTACTACATAATAAAGAAAATTTACAACCAAATATGGGTTCCATCAAGAATAAGTATACACGATTACAATAATACAACATAGCGATCACCTATACAAAACCACCCGAATCTAAACCAAATACCCACAATAGCACAAAATCACAATAACAATAATCTAAACAATATCTCTAAACAACAACTAAATTACAATAGATGGTTAACTAACTATATAGAACACAATTACTCCCCAGCACAAATAAATAACACAGTCTAGAGGTTATGACCTATCTAGCTAAAATTTAGGTCTAGAGTAAATTAGCGTCGCTATAGCTCTATTCCCCCTTCCACAAAAGATCAATATATCATTTATAAGAAATTGTAAATTATATATTAACATAAAATAAAGGAATAAAGAAATGACCTCTTTTACAAAAAAAAAAAAAAAAAAAAAAAAAATTATTATATTCAGAATATTGTTATTTTTTTCTCTATCTGTAACAAAATCTTTAGCAAATACTTAACTATTGCTAAATATAAATCTTATTTTTTTTAATCTATTTCTAATAGCATTATATTTAACTATAATCTTTATAATATTTATAGTCTATAGAATATACAACTCTAATATTATATTAGTAATATTCTAACTATATTAATAATTCTTCTACTCTTGGTTTAACAACCCAGATCAGAATACAACAACTTCAAAACAACTTATAGTCTACTACTAGCATTTTTCATTACTTTAACCTTTTAATTAATAGCTCTAATAGATATACTACTACTTTCAAAATTATACAACTCTTTAAATCTCTAAATATCTCTATTTTTTCTAATTCTAATTTGTCTTGGCCTCAAACCTCTACTAGTAGCAATTCACTTTTAGAAAATATTTCTTTTAGATACTCTAAATATTATATATTCAAATAGCAACTTTATTATAAAATCATTTTCTTTCTTAAACAACTATATTCTGCTAATAATAAATTTTTACTTAACTAGTTATATTTATTTTCTAAACTACTTTATATTTTTTAAAAAAAAAAACCAGCTTAGTTTTTCTATCTCAAGAAGTTTATCTTATTCTATATATTTAATCACACTATTATATTCTTTTTTCAACTTACTAGGTATAATCTATTTGCTTTTTAAACTAATCTTATAAGTAAATTCTCCAAATCTTGAATATTAACAATAAAATTATTATTGAACAAATCTACAAAATGTTTTATCAATAAAGTATAATCTCTATTAATCATTAACAACATAACACTAATACTTCTTATTTACTTTGTTATTTTTTTTCTTTTATTTTTTGCAAATCTTGTTTAGGCTATAGCCTTAACTCTAACTATATTGCTAATTATTGCATATTTGAGATTTCTTCTATTCTTTCTACCCAATTTCTGAAAAGAAAATTTAATAATCAATTTAAGCTTAATACCAATTACATTGATCTTATTCTATTTGTTTTTCTTTAAAAACTCATATTATATCTCATCTCTACTTTTTATCAATATCTTTAACTTTTTTATGCTTATACTTTTCTATAACAATAGTGTCTCTAATAACCTTATTCAAATTGCTTTAGCTAAAAATTTCTATTAATATTTTACTTTTTATACAAATAGCTCTATTAAAAACTTTGGTACTGACTAATACACTATGAGTATTAGCTAGGCCCAAATTTATAATAACTCTGTAACTCACAATTTTTCTGCTTAAATTGTCAACTAGCTCTTATTTTACAAAGCTAAACTTCTTGCTATCTTATCTGCTATTTCAACTCTTTTTTGCAACTCTCTTGTTAATATTTATACAGACCCCCAATTTGTAATTTTTAAATACAACAAACTTACTTTAAATCATTACTTTATTTCTAAATTTTTTAAATTTAACTTCTGGCTTATTTGATATATACTTTTTAATTTACTTAAAACTTATAATATTAATTTAACACTTTATAAAATCCAAGCTTATACTAATGATACCTTCAACAATCTAGCAGATCTTCTTGCCAACAATCACATCTTATCTTCTACTTTAATATTTAACTATTCTAATATATATAATCTTTACTTTTTCTTTAAATAAAAAAATTATTTTATTAATAGCTCTGCTAAATATTTTATTAAAAAGATTTATAAAGCTAAAACTATTTCTATGTAGTTTTTCTAAAAATATAATTAAGAATAGTTATATTTTTCCTACTACAGTCAGACCTCTCTAAATGCAACCCCCTAAATACAACATCTCTCTAAATACATGATAAAAGACTAGCCTCATGATAGGATTTATAGATAAATGCACGTTCTTTATTTTGCAATTGCACACTAATTGCCTGGTCTACTTATAAAAACTCTCTCTATAAATACAACCACGTGATTATTGGCCAATCAAATTCATCATTTCTAGGCTACTAAAGCCATATTTATCATATAATAATAGTAATATTATGATTTTATTAGTGTTCTCTAATTGCAACCCTCCCTAAACACACACTCTAGAGCTAGTCCTAACAACTTGCATTTAGGAAAGTCTGACTGTATATCAATTAAAACTCTACTTGGCTTTATTTTAATAACAATCAAAAAAGCTTATTTAACTTTACTAACTCTAAACTTAATTATCTTAAGTTTTTTAAAATCAAAAGTTTGTTTAACAACCTATCTATATATTTTTACTTTTACTTTATATTTTCTAATTTATTTTTATCTTCTAACTGTTTTTAATGCAATCTTTCTGACTCTCTATTTTATTAGTATATTTAAGTTAATATTTAGTATAGATAGGAATATAAAAGTATTATAAGATTATAATATATAAAAATAACTATATGAACTAATTTAAACAAATTTATAAATAGTTAGAGTTATAGTAAGGGTTATAGTTTAAATAATAGTTAAGTTAGAGTTAGAGTTAGTGTTTTTTTATATTAAATAATCTTATAATATTTTTATATTCCTATTTATACTAAATAAGATCCATATATTTGTCTTAATCACAACAATTAACCCAAATTATTAACTTCTGTATTAATAAAACTATTTTTAAATTTAATTTCAATCTTCTTCTACTCAAACTTAACTACTTAAAACATATTATTTTCTTTTATCTATTCTTTTTCCTCCACTTTTTTTTACTTTATCTATATTCTTTTTACTTTATTCTTAAAGGTCTTATTCTTACTCTATTCATTTAATCTATACAAACTTTTGATTTATTATACTCTCTTGCTTATTATTCAAACCTTTTTTAAAATCTCTAACCAACTCTATATCAAATATGAAAAACATATTGTATTAACTTTTTTATATAAAAAAAAGTATACTATATTTATTCTAATCTCTTTTATAACTAATATTCTCATCTATTCTACTCTTATACTTATACTAGAACTAGAAATATTTTTATTTACAATTATTCTTGCAATACTCTAGATCAACTCTACTCTGATTCAAATACTTGTCTTTCTTCTAGGTTTGCTAATTATAAATTTGATATCTAGTTTACTATTTAAATTGAATACAATACCTCTATTAACTATATCTTAATATCTAAATTTAGATAAGCTTTAACTATTCTAGTAAGTTTAGATTGCAGATAATTAGTTTGACTTATAGTCTAAACTTTTAGTCTGAGCTTTTATTTTTGTATATAATTTATATCTATTTGTTATTATACAAATTAAGTTCTTTAGATATGGCAGCTTAGTGAAGTGGTTTAATCATCATTTCTCCAAGCGGCAGGTCTAGAGTTTGAATCTTACAGATAACAATTTCAAAAAAATACCTGTGTTATAGTTAATAGTTATTTGTTAATTAGTTAGATTTAGAATCTGTAATCTTGGTAACACTATCTAGAATAAGAGCTTTAATGCATAAAACCAGAAAACTAAAATAACTGAAAACCTATTTAGAAAGACTCAAATAAGAAGATAGCAAAAACTTTCGATGATAATACAAAAAAACCAAACTTGAAACTGGAAACTAAGACCAGAGAACTCAACAACTAGGTTCTTAAAGAGAAACATACTAGCTGAACTACCAAATCACCAAAACTAGAGGAAAAGGACATATATTCTAGAAGCATATACCAAGAGGAGGATATCTATAAAGCACCTAATACCTGAAAAGACCAACCCTTCTGAGTTGCCAGCTAGAAATAAGGGAGAAACTAGTTAAGAATTCAAGAAAAGAGAAGTCTAAATAGAGGTGCTAAGGTTGAAGTGAACCTTATAAAGGCATAGTGGTTAAATGGAGATAACCTCAACTACAAGTAGGAGCCTTGGCAACTATGGTACTGAGTTAGCCTAAGTTGAATATAAAAGGCTCTGATGGGTTTACCTCAAGGATAGACCAAGTTGATAAGTTTTAAGATATATATAAAATTTGGGCAACCAAGTTAAAAGACCTTACTAGTTGAAATTAGGTTATGATTAGAAGGTTTAAATAGATAACTTTCTAGTTGGGTTGCAAATATAGTAGCTAATATAGAACCTAAAGCAGACTACTTAAATAAGTAACCAAAAGTTAAACATATAGCTAGTTGTACTCTTATTTGTAAAAACCAGAAAGTTTAAATAGATAATCTTCTAGTTAGATTGCAAATATGATGGCTAGTGTAGAATCTAAAAAATAAATTGGCTAGTTGTACCTTTGTTATAACTAAAACTTAATTTCTAATAAAAAGTTATAGCCAAAGAGATTATCTTTAATACTAAAAAAAAAAAAAAAAAAAAACAAATTAAGGTCTTTATAATTATTTATATAAATTACTTAATAAAAATATAAACAAGACTTTATCTTAAAAAAATAAAAATAAAAAAATAAATAAATATAAATTATCTAGTTTTATAATATTTTTTATTCGAATTTATTTTTATTTGTATTGCTTTTATTATTACACTTTTGTTAATTTTGTTTTTTTTTATTTTTTTGTATTTATTTTATTTTTATATAATACCCAAATAATTATATTATTTTGTTTCATTTTGATTTATTTTAGTTTATAATTTTTTTTTTTTTTTTGGTATTAAGGTGAAGCCTTGCTTGTATCTTTATTGAGTAGTTTATATAAGTAGTTATATAGAACGACTTCATTTGTATAATAACAAAAAATATAAATAATATGCAAGAATGGGAGCTCAGACTAAAAACTCAGCTAGGGGGCTAAATTAGTTATCTGCAACCTAAACCTACTAGAGTGGTCAAGACTTACCTAGATTTTAATGATAAGTATGTGGTTTGTATATATGCTGTATTGAATCCATACTGTGGACTATTACTCAAGTTTCAGCTGTGCCTGCCCTTTGGGAGGGCAGGTGCTATTGTCCTTATGCAGTTGTCTGCTATACTACAAGAGCAGCTGTAAGTGTATTTTTTCTGCTAGCGCTTGGTGTGGATGTGGGCTTGTGTTGTCATAACCTTGTTGTGAGATGCTATATTGTGTTGTTTTTTTCATTTTGCAAATCTGTCACAGTAAAGCTTCCAGATTTGTTCATAGATTTCAGCTAATATCAGAAGTAGAATTTGTACAATGATGTCCACTGATTCTTTATATTGTAGGTTGGAGATCTGAAGTAGTTGTAGTAGTAGGAATGAGATTAGGCCTTTTAAGGTAGATGGTAGCTAGTGTATCTGAGAAGAGAGAGTAGGTGAGTAGTTGAATAAGAGGTAAGATTTGATAAAGTCTACTATTGCATTGTATTGAGTTGAGGTAGAGTCACTAAGATATTTATTGATTATCTAGTTGGTTGAGGTATCTATAATCTGCTTGGGGTTAGTAGGCTGTTATAGCTAATCCAGTGGTTAGAGGAGTCGGTGTTGTTACAGGAGAAACAGGTGTTAGCCTGATAGGTTTTTGGTGCTATAAGGTGGAAGTAGAAGTGAGTAGGTAGTTCATTAAGCAGGAATTTGATTCTAAATGCCTTCATTTGGTTTAGTTTGGGTGAAATAATGCCAGTTGCTATTTTTAGATTATTGTTGAGGTAGAGCCAGATAGAGTTCCAATCGATTGTTGAGGTATCCTTTAAACTATCAAGCGTCCATATTTGGACGCTTAAATTTATAGCCATCACGTGAGTTTGTGCGCTTTGTTTGGGTCACCGCACTGTAGCTATGATTTGTGTCATGTGGCTTGATTCTTTGAGAGTCTCTGTAGCCAATTAGAATAAAAATTTGGCAGAATAACTTTTTTACAGAGCTCTATTTATATTTAGAGTTCAAATTTGAACACCTTATTGGGATGGTTTAAGGGATAGTGTTCCTATTCTGTATTACGCTTTTAAGATAACTATAGTGCTATTGTAAATGCTCTACATATATTTTTAACAAATAGTCTAGTTGGTTTTTCTATGTTATGTTTTTTCTACTGGATAGTGAAGTGTGCATTGTGTATATTTGTGTGGTTGAATAGAAGAGTTGGTGTAGAGGGTTGTTGGTGTGTTTTGGCCAGGGTATCTGCCATATTGTTAAATCGATCATTAGAGTATGTTTAAACTTTGTATAGTATAAACTAGATATTAAAGGCCTTAATAGCATTAAGAAGTATATGCCAGATTGGCCAGTAATTAAATTTAAAGTATTTTGAGAATGTAGGAGGGGTGTTAAGAAGTTTATAGTACTTGGGGATGATAGATTAAGAATCTGTGAATATGTCAACCTTGGCATTACACGATAATATAGCTATAGCAGATAGGATGGCCAGTAGCTCAGCTTTGTATGACGAGGGCCAGTTGAGGATTTTAGCAAAAAAGCTGTTGCAGACTTGGTTATAGTCAATTTGAACCCAGCCAACTCCTATTGAGCAGTTGCTGGTGCCTATGTTTGATACTAAGCCATCTGTATAGAATGTAAATGTGTGTGTGTGTGGGTATTGCTAAGGGTGTATTGTGTTAGTAGCTGGCATGCTATGTTGTCATAGAAGAGAGTTGAGGCTAAGGAGTCTGTGATATTTATATTGGGATAGTAATGGGGTGCTTAACTGCTATAGAGTAGAGGAGGTCTACGTAGTTAGCGTTGAGTTTAAGTTTTTTGTTTTTCATTTTTCTACTGAAGAACTGTGTAGATAGTGTGGTAAAAACTTCGAGAGTGCAGTGATTAGCAAGCCGGTTAGAGTTCAACTTGCAGCCAGGATATGGACTGTATGCAATAGAGGGTAAGAGGTATGGTAAGTAGTGTTTTATATTTATATTATGTTGCCAGTGTATAATGAAGACTGTGTTGATTTGTTTGAAGTTTCTTTTTATTTGGCCTATAATAATCTTATTTTGCAGATAAGTAAGTATCTATGGTTTTAGTCTTTTTGAAATAGTGTTGGACTAGTAAGCAAAGGGGTTGGTGCCTGGTGGTTGGTATTGTATGTGTATTAATCGGTGTTGTGAATTGTCGAGAATGGTGTCTTCTAGAAGTGAAAACTAGCCTAGTTTTTTCCCTTTAAGTAAATGTAGAAGCCTTGGTGAGATATGCTACTATTCGAGTAGGTATTTATTGTCTGCTGAGCTAAGCTGCTCTAAATATAAGATGCGTTTGTTTTGGAGCTATTGTTTGAATGTACTGTACTTGGGGCTTTTAGAGAGGATGGGTTCTAGTAGTGTGTTACTGTCTTGGATTAATTGGGGCTATGCTCTATCTGGGTTTATAGTTAGACTGATATTGGCTTGTTGTAATAGTTGTATTATTTTAAATGTGGTAGTGTGCCTGTTGGGTCCATTTATAGTAGGCTGTGGATATTGAAGAATACTAGTAGTTGACCAAAGGTTGTTTTGTAGTTGTTGTAGCCTGATGTGGGTAGTAATACCGAGTGTAGAACTGTTGTTGATTCTTAGGAGCAGGTTATTAGCGTGGTGTTGGAGTTGTGTATCCCAAATGTTGTAGATGTTATAGATTTTGTGGCAAAGCATTGTGCTATTGGGAATGGACTGGGATAAATAAGCTTTGTGTTTGACAATTGTGAGGTACTTGCCAAGAATCTGGTTATAGGTAGACTAGAGGATAATGATATTGTGGATTCTATACTCCAATGTAGGGATTATGACTGTGTTAATAATATAGATTATCTGTTTGTCAGTAATCTTTTTTTTTGGTCTGCAGTATAGGCTAAGTTTAAAGCTTTGTCTTTAATAAGCTTGATCTGTTTAGAGTACTTATTATTAAGTGTAAACCAGCATCCTAGAAACTTGAAAGGCTGGCTGGTAGAAATTGTCTTTAGGTTTGTTTGTAGAAAAGAGATACTAGTATCAGTTTGGTTAGATATAAATGTGGATTTGAATGGATTGACCTGAATATTTGCCATATTGTAGAAGAATGATATAGTTAGTATGATTCTTTCTAGGTCTTCTTTGGTTTGAGCGATCCAGACAGTGTCCTCCATATATGCAAGAACTGATATAGGGCAGCATAGCCTCTTAGTAAAGGGTAAGATTAGACTTGTTTGCCATGCAGTATATATTGCGTATCCTGATTTCAGTTTATAATTTCTTTTATATAATAATTTTTATATTATTTGTATTTTATACTTTAATATTTTTCACTTTATTTTGATTTTATAATATATTATTTTTTTGTTTTTTTTTTTATTTTCTTATTACTATTATTTTTATATTATTTTTATATAATTTGATATTTATTATTTCTAGTTTATTTTGCACTAGTTCAAGTTAATTTAATTTTTTTTAGCTCTTAGTATAGTATATATCATTCTAATTAAAATCAAGTTTTATCTAAAATAAAAAAATTAATTTTTGCTATTTTTGAAAAGTTTATATTAGATAGAATTAACTCAAAAACTATATTACAGTCTATTTTGAATTAGAAAAATTTAGCCAAGACCTAATGCTACTATAAGTTGCTTTATAAAAAAAAAATAAGGATATTTTAAATAAAATTTATTTTACCTGTATTTTTGCAAGGTCTTGGTTTGCTAAAAAACCTACAAATATAGAATTAGTTTACACTTTAACTATATGTCAAATTGTATTAAGTAAATATTATAAGAAGCTTAATATAAGCAATAAAATCATTTATAATAAAATAAATAAAATTATTGTAAATAATATACAGTATAGTTAATTAATATTTATATAATATATTTAAATAAATATAATATAATTCTAATAATTTTAAATTTAATAAATTAGAATAAGATAATAGAAAACATAGCCTTTAAACTTCTGGCTTCTAATAAAGAAAAATTAGGTACTAAAAATAAAAAACATGCTAAAGCTTTAATATCTTCAAGTGTTTAGAGTTAAAAAAGAAAAAGAGCTACTACTTTCTTTTGCTCTAATAAAAAGAATAAAAAAAAAAACCAAATTTTCTTCAATTTCTAATATCTGCTTTTGCCTTTTCTCAAAATATTTCTAATTTATATATAGAAGATTCGTAATAATTTAAACTATTCTAAGTCATTCTATCTACAACAATTACAATTTTAATTAATCTATTACTACTATTTTTATTTATTTATTTATTATTATTTTTTTTTTAAGCAACTCTGCCTTTATTTAGAGAACTATCACTTATTACGTAATTATAGCCCCTCTCTCTTTGGGGAGAAATTAACTCCCAGAGTACCAGAGTTAGTAAATTGTCAGCCCAAATTTGAGGGGGGCTATAATTACGTAATAAGTGATAGTTCCCTTACTTCGAGATAGCAAATTATGCAAAACTTTTATACTATACAATATATATTACAAAAGCCTCTACTTCTAAATAAAAACTCACTTAATTCAAAGAGAACCCAGATGTAACTAGTCAAAATAGCTATTTATCTTCATTTAGTTTTTAGTTTTTATCGAGCTAAATAACTGAACATCACCGATTGGTAGCTACTAGCCTATCAAGACTGCCTATTCCTCCTTCTTTTACAACTTTTCTTATGTAGATTCAAGCAGAAAAGTTTATACCTTACTTTCATACAAGAGAAAAAAACTAAAGCTATATTTATAAAAGAAAGAAGACAAATTTAGAAAAGAAAAGGAAAAGAAAATAAAACAAAGAAACAAAAAGAAAAAGAGGTCCTAAATGCTATTCGATTATAATTAAAAAAAGATGAGAAAAGTATAAAAAAAAGATGAGAATAAATACAGTTAAGATAGCACTATTATTATCTTTGCCAAGGTTTTAAAAATTATATACTATTACAACATTTATATATCTTTAGTATAAAGCTTTGCTTTAATATAAAATTTTTTTTTGTCCTTACAAACCGTGTCTGAAAGTTCTTCTTGATCCTTTGCCTAGTTATTGGGGAGCCCCTGACCAGGTCAGTCTGAAATAGTAGCTCCGTATTCATTTAGACTAAACACATGGTTGCTATCTACCATATCATCTAAATTTGAAAAATGTAAACAATGCTGATCCTTTGACAGAGGTAAGCTGTTTTGTACACTTTTTTATAAAATTTTTGTTGCCAGAACGAGTAGATAGTATATGCCAAAGAACAAGGTGAGAGTGTACCAACTTTGTAAAAAGTGTAAGAGTTATACTATATAGTAGAACATATTTATCCAAATATCTACTTCTGCTATTGCTTTGGTAGTATTTGACATAGCTCTAGACCGAGACTGCTACTTCTTTGCTTAGTAGCACCTTAGTTTTTTACTAGAAGGTTTCGCTTATAAGAGTCGTCTCTTTTTTATTTTTATTTCAATTTTAACTACATACAGTGAATAACTACTGCTCCTAGCTACTAACAATAGAGTTTTGTTATGAATAAATATATATTAAGTAGTTTTTGTAGTTCGAGCTTTTGATAAAATATTGGTACAAAGGATCATCAGAAAGAGTTTTTGAAAAATTTTAAAATTTTTTACTACCTTTATTTAAAAATGCTAGTTATCCAAAATAATATATTATTTTATTTTAATTTTGATATTGATTTTTATATATATATATATTTTATTGTTTTTTTTTTTTTTTTTTTTTATTCTTTGACAGTCTTGTCGGTGCTCAAATACAAATTATATTACTATTAGACTAAAACCACAGTTTCGATCTCTAATAATATCTAATTAAAAATTGCAAGCCCGGCATCACCCGGCTACATCATGTGCGCCCAGA
>CAJVPU010001775.1:0-12017 GCA_910591775.1 Dentiscutata heterogama | reverse complement strand
TGTTACTAATCTGATTGGTACAAATTTTGAAGATCTTATTCGATAATATCACCAAAATCGCAAAATCCGCCCATATGTAGCATAGACTTTATTAAATCATAGTCCCTTGTTTCAGGAAAAAAATGCACATATTAATAGCCGTCATAATATCGTTGGCAATAGTATTCGATGGTTTACGTAAAAATTCGCTATCAAAGTCTGGTGCATTGTGTGCTTTTTTAGTAGGTACTGCCACTTTGTCCAATGATTGGCTTGCATTTACGGTTGCGTTGCTCGTATTTTATTTTACCGGATCTAGGCTAACTAAGGTAAGTTACTGTCAGTGGTTTGACTATTTGCTTGTTTTTACCTGATTTATTTTTTCTTTTATATATATTTGATCTTAGTATAAGGCGGAAAGAAAAAAACAACTTGGGGAAGATTATCAGGAGGGTGTGTGAAACTTCTAAGCAAACTGCCGATTAAGCTAGGCTCATGAATTTCGAGGACACATAATATTGAATTTTTTATTACATGTAGGCGGTCAAAGAACTGCTATGCAAGTTATATGCAATGCTCTTACGGGAACAATTATTTGCATAATTCATCAATATTATTATGGTGGACATTTAAAATGTTTGCTAGACGATCATGGGTCAAGACTGTTATTTTGGATATATATCGGGTAAGACTTACTATATGTAGTATAATTTTCTCTGGTTCTACATTATAAGTTGATTGCTGTTTATAACTGTCAATAATACGATAGACATTATTCGACGTGTAATGGAGATACGGTAAAATCTCTATTTTTTGGTTTGTAGAATTTCAGGACTTGCTCTTTCGTAATTTTACTGGTCATTACTTTGATGGCATGTCGTTGCCTGAATATTTTTTTACATTCACGAAATTTAGTCTTTGTTATGAAATGATCCTTAGTGCCCATGGATTATTCATAACAAAAATTCTAAATTTCGTGACACAAAATTTTCAAGGAAACCTCTCTGAAGTACTAAGCCGCAAATTATGGTCATAAGGGATCCTGAAGCTACTTTTTGTTTATATTAACATTTGATGCAGGTTAATAAATCAAATATTGACGTTTATTGTAGTGGGCCAGCGAACTTGGCATTCTTAATAAAAGTTGGCCCATTTTAATAACTACATTTAAAAAGGTAAGCGCGTATTTTGCATTGTCATTCTTTAACAATTCATTCAATCGGAAATTTTTTTTAGGTTCCCCCAGGGACAAACGGAGGTGTATCTCCGTTAGGTTTATTCGCTTCTGTTTTGGGTGGTTTTATTATCGGCACATCTGCTATGATATCCATTTATTTTGCGGATGGATGTAATCGACTATATATTGAATTAATTCCGGTTGCTTCAATAGCAGGACTAATTGGATCAATTATAGATTCAATATTGGGTGCAACTGTCCAAATTTCGCTATATTCTGCAAAATCGCAAAAGATTACTCATAATAAGACTGAGGAAACCAAGTTAGTGAGCGGATACGATTTATTAGATAATAATCAGGTAGAAATTTTATTTTGTTTTATTTTTTATTTATTTTTGTCATTCTAATTATCATTAACAATAGGTTAATTTTGTCTCTTCTTTGACAACCGCTTTATTAACTGGATTTGTCGCTGACTATATTATTGGATGAATTCTTTTTTTTGATTGTGGGTTATTTATAATGCGAAACGTTGTTTTGACTAGATTTGAGCACAAAATTTTTGGGGCACACCCCTGCTTGAAGCATGCCTCTCTTATTGTGCCTGAAGCACGCACTATATAAAATAAAGTTTATAATTTTGATGGCTGTAGCTATATATCAAAAAATGTAAAAGTCGAGTCAATGATTAGATTTATATTAGTTGCTATACCTGTAATTCAGTATTGTTACTCAGGCTTAGACTGAACTAGATGTTTATATTTGTGTTCAAAAATATAGTGTCGTATAGGCGCGTAATATCACACATGGGCGTTATTTCGAAAATTCCATTTTTTTATTCGACTCATATAATCAAAATAAAAAATTAATTTAAAAATATAAGCCCTCACAACCCTAACAAAACCTACTTATACTCTTTTATTATAAACCCTAACCCTAATACTAGTCCGGATTCAAAAAAAGCATAACCAAAAAATTTATAATCCGGATTTTACGATCATCCGCGACATAAAATTAACCATAGCTGCCGCAACAAAATTGTCACAGCAGATTCTCGACTTTGATTGAAGTGTGACGATCAAAAAAAGTTAATTCCGGCCGGAAATTAGTAAACAATTATGTAATGCGGGCCAAAATTTTGAAGATCCTCGGCCGTTAGCGAGGATCTGCCGTGACCGGCCAAATTTTTTTAAAATTTGAACGATATTGCGACAACCACTTGATCAAACTCGATGAAATTTTTTTTATTTGAATCCTTTAGTCATAGAATTCAAATAAAAAAATTTTCATCAAATTTATCGAGATATCTTTGCAAGTTTTAAAAAAAATCAAAACGCCTATCAAATAAAGCTGGCACCAAATTTTTTTTTTAAACTTTGAACGAAGATATCTCGACAACCATTTGATCAAATTCGATGAAATTGATGAGAATTTTTTATTTATTACATAGTCTAGAGAATTCAAAAAAAAAAAAAATTCATCTAATTCATCGAATTTGATCAAGTGGTTGTCGAGATTTCTTCGCTCAAGGTTTTAAAAAATTTGGCGCAGCTTCTTTACTTTGATAGGCATTTTTTAAAACTTTGAGCAAAAGATATCTCGACAATCACTTGATCAAATTCAATGAAATTCAAAGTTTTTGGGGTATTACTGTGCAGAATTACGAATCGGAATAAAGAGACTACTTGCTTATTATTTTAACTCAACTATATTTGAACCGGGTTTAAATCACCACCCAAAAAGTTTCAGATCATGTGATTATTAATAATCACGAAATAACAATTTCATTTCTACGAATTGTAGCATGTATAAAAATCCATTGATTGGTCGATCTTGTTTTGTGTTCCATGTGACACATTTTTGTGACAAATAATGTAGATCAATTTTTAAAATACTATTTATGCATACATGTGATGTATAATCTACGTGATATTTAATTCTTTATTAAAAATTTAAAATGCCATTCGAATTTTGAAATACATTAGTAATATCCACAAGCGACCAGTTATTTAAATTTTTTTCTGAATTGATAGTTTTAACTTTATCATAGTTAATAAATTTTATGTATAAAAAAAAATCATATATCG
Organism: Dentiscutata heterogama; assembly: GCA_910591775.1. Classification (NCBI taxonomy): domain Eukaryota; kingdom Fungi; phylum Glomeromycota; class Glomeromycetes; order Diversisporales; family Gigasporaceae; genus Dentiscutata; species Dentiscutata heterogama. The sequence continues at coordinate 8,774 of CAJVPU010001775.1, read as the reverse complement.
ATATATATTAGGCGAAGCAAAGTAAATTTTCTGGTTTTCATATCCCGGCCAGGTCAATTTTTGCTAATTTAAAATTTAAAATTTTTTATTTAATAACCAATCAAAATTCAGTACAGTATATACAAACTATAAATGCACTTCTAAATTCTGTGTAATATAATGTAATTGATGATATATATATAGATAGAATTAATTTATTTAATGCTAAGTCATGTTATTTTCTCTTTCTCTATCCTCAATAATGTGCACTTATAGAGTATTACATAATCGGTTTGAATAAATAAAAGCATTGCATATATGCACGTATGTACATAGTATGTTTATTTGGACATGTCTAATTTAACAATAGAGCTATCGCTAACGATTGTCATAATCTAAATAAAGCAACCAATTAAAATTGTACTTATCTGAATTCTCTCTAACAGTGTTAGGAATAATAGCAACTGTATAAGCTCAATCTTTGAAAGAATAACGACAATAACAATAAATCAAACTTATCGTTATCTTATATGTTAACTTTATTGAAGAAACATGATTGCTGATTATATGTTATAATAACGATAAGTATATACATATGTACAAAAGACTAAGTTAATGTGTATGTACATATGATCGTGGCTAATTTTGCATGAGAATGAAAACCTGAAACTTATCATAGTTATGCAACTGCAAGTTTTCGCTCTCACGCACTCATTTAATACTAATTCATTTATTCTGCTTAGCATGTGAAATCTGCAAACAGAAGAATAATAACGTCAATATATTGTTATGCCACAGATTGATAGATGGATAAAGTAACAAGATAACGCCAGGCTCTATAGTTTGCAAAAATATATTTGAGATTCTTATAAATAAAGAGTGATATTAGTAATATGTACAATTTGGCATTTTAACTTTAAAATTACTGAAGAATTCACATATGAATTAATAAAAATAATACTTTCTTTAAACGCCTTATTTTTAATACATACAAAAACAAAAAAAAAATCAACCTTTGAACCAACCATATCAAATAAAATTTTTTTACGATACCTTTTGCCAATACACGTATTATAAAAGGTATAAAAACACTTTATGATTGGCATATTTATCCGATTCCGCATGAAATGACTGTTAGAGACTTTTTTGAAAAACTTGTATATGGTGAAATATCCTCCGATTCTTTATTTGATTTAAGTATCTCTGAAAAAGTTAAATGTGTTGAAATAAGTCAAACACCTACCAGTGCTGTTATTCAAGCAAGCCAAGATTGTAATATTATCGAACTTCTGAATACATTTGGCGCTAATATTCATTTTTATCTAGAAGATGAGATAGATTCAACTATATATTCAACACCACAAAATAGTTTCAATGTTTTTATGCAATCTGCGAGAAATAAAGGCAAACAACTTTATTTACCAAACTTTTCACACTATAAAAAACCAAACCGAAAACAACTATTGCAATGTGATATTGTAAAATAGATATACCAGCATGGTGGAGGATGGAAATCAGAAGAATATGCTAATAGTCAAGGAAAAGAATTTATTACAAGTCTTACGGAAACAATCTGGTATGTTGATATATGCAGTTATGATAAATTAGAAAATCGTAGTTACCATATTCCAGATATTTTTATGGAGTTTTTTAATCGAGCTGATCCAGAATCATACAAAGAAGCACGAAAACCTTTTAATGCACAGGAATTAAATATTCATTGTCAGGCTTTGGCTCCTTACGTTGTATTTCCATGGATGTTTTCTGCAGCATTTAGTTGGTTACGTGAACCTCTTGACAATTTTGTCATAGTACTATCACAATATGTTGGATTTTTACAACAACAAGAAATCACGGCAAAAAATCATACATTGGATAATTATGTCTGAAGTTCTGAAAAAGCAATAACAGTTAAAATTCATGAGCATAATATTTGGATTACCCCGACAGATAAAATTAAATATCAACAGTTGGAATATATATTATCATGTATGGAATATTGGAAACCACTTAACTTAGAGGAATATTTGCTAGTTAACGCGCTGTATGTTTCTTGTATGTGCTGTATGTATGTATATACATTTTTAATTTAATGTTATAACATCTCTTATATTTAGACAAAGAATGCGATATCTACAAGGCTTGCAGCATGCATTTGTATTTAAAGTTGGGGAGTATCGTTTTAATTCTGGAAATAATACATTTCATGCCACTTTAATTTGGAAAATTGATGAGAATTTGAGTGAAGAACAAGTGTTTCAAAATAATATAAATATCGTGAATCAACTTCGAAATGAAGCCCCAAAATATCACACACAAGCAATGAGGATTAATTATATATGTACATGTGACTTGCTCCTTCCAAAAGTAAAAGTGTCTCCACTTCGTGCTATTTACAGAATGTTAACTGGCGATACATCTGCAGCAGAATCAGCCAATGAAGCAGAAGTGGATGCACGTATTAAGTTGGCTTTAAACTTAGGTAATCCTGATATTGTATTTGACTTGCGCGAATATAATAATGGAAGACCCGAAAAATACAATGAATTTTGGGACATTGCAAGCCACTTTCTTGAAATTAAAGCTGCTGAATTAGTTACTGCTATTGATGAACGTCGTCATGATATAATTGTGCATTTAGCTACGGCAATTTCTGTGAATGATTTATAGCTCCAAATAAAAAATGAATATTCACCTGATGTATTAATTCCAAGTGTGCAATGGTTACGATTACAATTTTGGCCCAAGAATCTGACTACTCTTTCTAGCTTGCAATATGTGGGCTGGTTGCCTCTTAAATTTATGGTACAGACACGACAACTTCGTGCTCATCATCCAGATGCACATTATGCATCGGCACTTTTTCGATATGAAAAAGAATTTGCAGTAAAATTTCGTGATATTACGATGCTTGCATTCTTGGATGACAAACACAGATGTAAAGTTGGAGAGCTGGAGTTTTCTGTTGTAGCTGTAGAAAGAGGAAAGTGAGTTATTGTTAGTAAAGATGAGCATTTATAGTTGGAGATCATGATTATACCAAAACTGGAATAGTGCCAAGTGTTTCTATGATATGCACTATTCCAGAATCAATTAGTGGAGACTTTTATGCGGGCCAAGTGTATATAGGACTAAAAGAACCTATTTTTCAGCCTTCATCACCATTACGCCATGCAACTGAGCTATATAATATTTTGCTTAATGAAAATATTAATAATAAATCTATATTATGCCCTTACACTGACGGTGGTCCTGACCATCGCTACATATTTGCACAGGTGCAAATTTCATATATTTGTCTTTTTTTAGCACTGGATCTTGACTATTTCATTGCTGTAAGAACACCACCGCAGCACTCATGGAAAAACCCTATTGAACGTGTAATGTCTACTCTTAATCTTGGATTACAATGTGTTGGTCTAATGCGTAGTAAAATGGACGATGAGTTTGAAGCATTAATTAGCAAAGTGGGTACAATGAATGAAATTCATAATATAGTGAAAAACCATCCTACTTTAAAAACTGCATTGATTGAGAGTATCCAACAGCCAATTAATCTTGTTCGCAATATATTTGAGCACCAATCTCTAAAGGAGATGCTATTTAAAACCTTTGATGCAGCAGTGGAGGAAGAAATTGACCAATTTTGGGAAACGATAAAATTAGTTGATGATTCTGTATCTCGAGATGATCGTATGGCAAAAAATATAAAAAATAGAGTAAGTATTTTATTAGAAATATGTTAAATAAGAAAAATACTAAAACTTTTTTGAACAGACACAATTAATGGAATTTATGGAGCATTGCTGCGTGTCACAGCATTATTTTTTTGCAATCAAAAAGTGTGAAAAGGATAATTGCACAATATGCAGACCACCTCGTTGTTCCCAAGAAGAATTCGAACAACTTTACTGTCTTCCTGACCCAGTTTCAGGCAAAGACTTTCATTATAAATCGTTTGATGAACTATATGGAACAGCTACGAGTGAAGAACATAGGTCTTCACTTAAAGAAGCTAAGTTGCGAAAATCAAAAGTAAGCAAATCAAAGACTGCTAGTCCAAGAGGAAGTCATACTATGCCATTTTGCCCTACTGCAGCTCGGGCAAAAAATGTTGGTATTATGGTTACTTGTATTGAATGTGGAAAGCCACGCCTTTTATTTAGTGCTAAAAAACTTTTAAAAAATGAACAGCAAATATTAAAAACCTTTTTTGATACTATTTTATATACTTGTGGAATGTCTTTCAACAGCGTTTGTGATCCAGTCAATGCTATAACGAAACAACCAACAAACATAACAAATGAATGCATGATGGTTGAAGATATAGTGAAAATGAGGGTGATAAATCCACAGGACCAAGCTATTTTTCAGAGGTATGTGTATGTTGAAATAGCAATAAGGTGAAAAGAATTCATTGAAACAAAAAAAAAAAAAATATGTAGAATTACGATTATGAATCCATTGGTGGATCTGGTAGTGAATCCGATAATGAAGCCGATAGTGAATCCGAATATATATGTAACGATAATTCTGATACTGAAATTACAACTGTGTTAGAAGATCCAATTCAAAAAATCTTTGAAAAAGTTTTTGTCAATGATTCGTGGTCATGTAACTCACCTGTTGAGAAGCCATATTACTCCGCTAGAATATATCCTATCATTTGCTATCAATGTGGAAGTAAAGAAACCCATAAACCTGAGGAAAAGCATAAGCAACTACTATGTGGTAACTGTGGTGGCAATATAATACCAAAAAAATGACAGAAATGGAAGCCAGGCAGTTATAAAAGGAGTAATAAGTAAACACCTTTTGCTAACAAGTCTAATCGTAATCATTATCACACTTAATAGTTTATTTTTTGGGTTTTATTTAATTAGCAGGCACATGTTCGTGATATGTGTATTACCTTTTTCTATTAAAAAAGGATACGATTTTTTTTGAAAAAAAGGATACGTTGTTGATTTTGCACAGTATTATCGTATTTGCTTTATTGATGTATGTGTTGCACGATTATTCTTAATTTTTCTGAAGTATTTATATTTTTTAAATATTAAATATATATGTATACATTTATAAATATTAAATTTTTTTCGATATTAAATATATTTTTTTTAAATAACATTTTTTAAATAAAATTTTTAAAATAAAAATAAAAAAAATTTTTTATTATAGCAAAATAAAATCCGGGTTGGTGGGTCATTTAAAATTATATATGATATGAAAACCAGAAAATTTACTTTGCTTCGTCTAATTATAATGCTTCAGGAATTATTTCACGACAATATAGAAGACTTTTACTGGCTTTGGCCCTTGAAATTGAATTAGTAACGTCGTTTCAGTAATATATGAGCTTTTGTGTTATACATCTGATAAATTTTATTAAATTTTAAGTATAAAAAGCTAATCTAAAAAGCCATTTATAATTTGTCACTTCTTTATACATATAATTCTTATAAGTTTCCTAGTTTAGTAATTTATTAATTACATACACTTTTATATGAATGTTAAATCAATTAACTTGTTTAAAACTCAAATATAAATTTAATATTCTATCGCTATATAATTTCGTAAATTTAAGTATGAATAAAACAATAATTATTGTTAAATGAAACAATTGAATAATATTGCAAAGGGTTAAACACAATTCGTATTATAAATATTTTTTAATTAGTATAACTTATTTGAATTGGCTTAGCAACCGAATGATTTATTAATTGTTTTTAAATTAACACGAATTCGAATCAAATTAGTTTAGAAATAGAAAAACAAAATTTCGTATTTGAATCAATAAATTGTCTAATTAATGTGCATTGACTATCTCTAGAAGTTCAGATCAATTAATAAATCATTTGCTTTATGTGCATTTTGATCATTCGTCTGTTTCAAGCATATCATTTGGAATAGAGTTGAATGTGAAACTAAATAGTACCTCAATATTTAGTTTGCTACTTAAAAAAAAGCTTTTAAAAGCATCAGAATTTTTTAAACTCATTTAAATTATAAACAACCAAATTACTTTCCTGATTATTATCATTTCCAAAACATCGCTTATTGTTACTAGATTGACAACTTTAAATTAATAAATCGTACAAATTACTTGCATTTGTCTCTATTCTGTATCCAAAATCTTCAACTAAATTAATTTGACTATACTATCCGCAGTAATAAAACACATCTATAATATCTTTCCAGTTTCCAATGCCTGATTGTAGCACTTGTGGGCGTATTCTTCCTTCTGATGCATTCATATATGAGAGCAAAAACTATAAGACTTGTAATAGCTATAGATGTGCGAGAACTACTAACCAAAGCAATCTAGAAACATTTGTTGAGATGATTTTAATACATGAAGTTAGTGACTATATCGCGAATGCAACTGATAATCTAGAAAATCATACCAAGCTTTCTCTTACTTTTTATATTTGACTTGATGAGAATACGCTTAGTGAAGTTAGTACAAATGTTAAACTCATGGCTAAATTAATCATCGACGAAATAGAAGAAGATGACGGCTACATTTAGATGTATGTATAAATACATATCTATTATACCAAATTGATTAAAAGATTTTTTTTTTATATAAAATACCCAAGTATTTATATAACATATATATACCGTATATTTTACCAACTTTAATGCATAAACACAATGTGTTTAAAATACTTCTGGGTATTTTATAATCTCTTTTATTTAGTATATATGGGCTGTCATCAATAGAAATCAAGCAGATTGACATTTTAAAAAAAATATTAATACTTTAACTTTCACAGCTCATACCTTGATAAATTTTGAAGCCATCTTGATTAATTAATATTTAAAGAAAGCTTAGATATTAAGCTTTTCTTTTAAATATTAATTAATTCAAATGCTTCAAAATTCATCAAGATATGAGCTGTGAAAGATAAGGTATTAAATTTTTTTTTAAATATCAATCCCATATCTTGTACTAAAATTTTGGTCTTCTAATTGATATACTATAATAGATACAAATATGTTATCTTGTTTAACCAGATGCTAATAGCCAATTTATCTACAAACATAGTGCTACAACTGTGCCAAAACTTTCAGCTCATTATGATAGTGTTGGAAATATATATTTTTTATGTTTTCAAAGTGATGAATTTGAACGTGAATTTAAAAAATCAGGTTGCAAAAGAATTTACCACTACAACTATGGTGGTAAAGTATCAATTAAAATTGATATTCTGGCAGCAAAAGCTAAAGTAATCTTTAAACATGACCTTCAACATGACAAATCTATTGAGGTTACAATGCCAAGTGAAATAAAACAAGAGATTAGTGAAAATCTACATTTGGGTTCTGTAGAATTATGACATCATCTTCACAAAAGATTTGATATATCAACTGTTACATCTAAGCAAATCCACTACTGTTGGTCGTATTATACTCAACAATTCTACAAAAGTGATGAAAATCACATTATTTCAGCACTTAAGTTTTTTGACCAACATGATAATTATTATGCTTTATGTTTCCAGCTTGAAACAGATAATACGACTGCTATTGGCTTTATAACATGTCTACTTGAAAAATATTATTATACGGAAGTTTATTGTGATGCCACTTATAAGACTTTCAAGGGACAATTCGAACTTTATGGCCTTGTCGGTAATGTTGAAGGTGTGGAAAAAATTTTTTTTTCTTTATTCTTATTTTTTTTTAATCTTTTTTTTTTTCTAAATGATAATATTCTTAATTTTTTTTTACTGAGGCGCTGGTTTTCCACTAGCTTATTTAATCTTGGATACTACAAAAGCCCCTAGAAATAAAGAACAACAAGGACTACGAACTAAAGTGCTTACCAGCTTTTTTTACTCTCTTTGTAATAAAGGATTAAATCCTATTCATTTTTATACTAATAAAGATTTCACCAAGATAACTGCCGCAAAAAACATATAGCCCACAACTGACGTGCAGCTGTGTTTATGGCATATTGAAAAGGCCATTAAAGAAAAACTTAGAAGTTATAAAAAGATTGAGCATATAAATTATAACTATGAAGAAGTTATAAAAGAATTTAGCTTTGTCGATCCATTTTTTATACCCGATTTGCAATGAACAGATAATGAGTATTATATTGTTTGGCCACCTGACCTTCGTAATACTGTTGTTGAAATGGTTAAAACCCATTTCAATATGTATTCTAAAATTCCTGTTAATATTAATAGAGAATTTTTGTCCTCTAATGAAATAAGAATCAAATCAGTTACTGAAATATATAAGTTTTGTGCTACAAATAATCTTGCAATACTATGGACTTATCTATGGTCTTCTTAGTATAAACCAACATGGTGGTGTCTTTGGGCATGTTTTACCTGAATGATAATACTGCTAGACAAAACTAATAATATGGTTGAAGCACACTGACAAGTGTTAAAACATTGTTACTTTTCTCATCTTAGCTACTCATGACTTGACTATTTAATATGGATCATCTGTTCATGTATTATACCTAATCAGGCCAACCGACTTTAGCAACTACTATCTGGTAGAATAAATCCATCCTGGTTTGAGGAATTTAAAAAACAATGAAAAAACCTTCATACCAAACTATTTAATAATGCAGAAGACTAATATTTCATTGATCTAGATCACTGGATTTGTAGCTGTTCATCTTTTTTTCATAGCCATTTCCTCATGTATAAACATTTAATTTATAAAGCATCAAAACAATCTCAGGATATTTTTTTTTTTTTTTTTTTTATTAATATAATGCCATAGTAGAAACTTTATTACAAAAAATCTAAATTAATCTAAAGACTAATAGT
>CAJVPU010001774.1:0-12024 GCA_910591775.1 Dentiscutata heterogama | reverse complement strand
ACTTTTATTCTTATAATATAAAATTAAATACTACTATAATATAATCCTTATTTTCAAATATTATCAAAAAAAAATTTTATTTAAATATTTTAAATTTTAAAAAAAGTAAATCATAAACAAATTTATAGCAATTTTCTAAGCAAATTTGCCTGAAATTGTCTACAGTTTAAGGGATAACATTGTTTTCTTGCACCAGATCCTTGGCATTGAGGTTATTGTTTATGTAAGTATTGTGCTATTCTTTTTTAATCTTTTTGGATCCTTCAAAAATTATATGATTTATCAATTTCAATTGACCTTCTTTATGATAAAAGAATAAACTGTGAGAATTATTCAAGTTAAATCTGAAAACTTGTTTTTTTTGTAGAGTACTCTGAATTGGCTGAATCAAAATTCATATTTTCAATCATATTAATTGCTCAAAATAGCTTTTGTCTATGATAAAATACTTTAGATTACATTGATAAATCATTAGCACTAATGAGATTATGAAACAATTAAGCTAAATTTGATAAATTTTATTTTATTCTATAGACATACAAAATTAAAATAAAAAAACAACTCTGTTCAAATTTGGTTATGTGGTTTAGCATCAATAATACACACATTTGTCGTGATTATATTAGCAAATAAAATATTGAATTGTCATTGTTCTTTATTGTTATTCAAACTAGTGAAATAGTTAGGTTTTAGAAATATTACCATATGGCCAGATTCATAATTCAATTGTTTGAAAACATATTTAAACTTTGATGTTTTTCTTGTTGAAAAATAAAATTTTAAAATCTTGTACTCTTTGAAATAAAATATTGTTTGCTTTATATCTTTTTCTTTTCTTTTTTTATAGCATAGAATTTTTAAGTGTTTTTTAATCTTAGTGTTCTCAATAACTTGGCACACTAATGAATATTATCTTTTGCAATGATTTTTTTTTTTTTGAGTAAATTTTATAGATTAGCATTTTATCTAGCACATACAGTATATCAAATTTTTACAATAATGGAATATTTTACAAACAATAATGATATTAGTACTAATGGAGCTTCAAATAATTCTGTTCTTATTTCCAAAACAGATTTCATACAAACAAAAACAACACAATTATCATATAGCGAAGAACAACCCCAAGAAGATATTTGAAAAGAATATGATGCTATAAACAATAGAAAAGGAAAGCATAAAGGAGCACAGTGTAGATATTGTACTACATTATGGGCTCGAGAAAGAGCTCAGGATATGAAGGCTTACCTTGGAATAAGATGTAAAGGGAAGTTACCAAGAGAAATTCAACTTAGGGTACTTCAGAATCTTTAAAGTGAAAATGGGCCTGTGCTATCTAGAGCATCCACCTTAAAAAAAAAAAAATCAGGCAATTCTACATTATCTCTTAAAAATTACTATAATATAAAAGAAGTCATTAATAAAAATAAAGAAAAAATAGCCAATAAATCATTAATTAAGTGGATTGTGTGCTTTGGGATTTCATTTTCTACCTATGATAATCTTTATTTTGAAGATTATATTAAGATGTTAAACCTAGGATATAATTCACCTAAGCGAACTATATTGGCAACATCAATATTAGATATAGAAGCAGCAAACATAACATTAAAGATAGAAAAGAAACTATCAAAATCCAGAAACTTTATATTGTCATAGACGGTTGGTGCAGTCCAATAAAGTATAGTATATATGTCTTTGTTATAATGACAGATGAAAAAAAACAATATATCTATTCTATATGTGATTTTTCAATGTTCTCTCATACAGCTAAATTTAATGTGAAAAAAATAATAGAAGTATTAGAAAGTGTCAGACCTGATAAATTTGTTGCAATAGTTTCTAATACAAAATCAGCAATGACAGCAGCAAAATAACAAGTTATAGCAAAATATCCACATATCTTATCTATTAGATGCATTGCACACTACATATAATTAATATCTAGTAGTATCTGTTGTTTACCTCATGCATGAAATGTCCTTTCTAACTGTCAAAAAATTGTAAGTTTTTTTAGAAATTCCTATATTGCTAGTGCTGCCCTTAGAGAAGAAATTATATATTTCTTTATAGTTAGTAGAAATTTAAAGTCTAGTACTAAAACCCAGTAGACAATAGTATGGAATTGTTGTGTGTCAATTTTATATAATGAAGCAAATATTTGATCAGTATTAAAATTTTAATATATATATACAGTCAATTTTGCATTTCATACTTTACAAATCATACTTTAAATTAAAATAACTTAATTGCAATAGATTTTAGAATAAGACTTTTAAATTTTTGGTCATGCAAGTGCCATAAAAAATCCAATAACTAATTATCAATTCTGGATTGACGTAAAGCAATTAAGAAATATTCTTGATCTAGTAAACCAGACTGTAAAAAATTTAGAGTTTTGAACTACCTTATTGGCTAATATTTTCATTGAACTAGTAAAAATAGCAATTGCAATTCAAAAAACTTCTATTTTATATAATAACCAGTTTCAGTATGATTGTATTGCCATTTATAATAAATAGTAGAAAAAATTTAATATAGATCTGTATCTTTTATCTTTTTTTTTGTATCAAACTTATCGTGGTACTTAAAAGTTATCTATCTGTCTAGCATAATTTAGAGTAATATATTTTTTATATTATCTTATTTTTATTTTTTTTTATCTTTTTTTTTTTTTATTATTATTATAGATGATTTTCTTGAACCTGGTATATATACAAACCATGTTCTTAAAAAGGCTTTAGAAATATGGAAGCAACAATTTGGAGGTAGTCGAATTAGTACAGATCTTCTCAAAACTCAAATGAATTTATATAAGAACCAAAAGTATCCTTTTAAAAATAAATTTATTGTATCTGCTAATACAATTACTAATTAGTGGATGTCTAGAGATCTTAAAAGAAATAAAGACCATATTAAAAATCTTGCTGAAAAAATATATTCTATTTCCCCTCATAATGCTATCTGTAAGCATGTCTTTAGCATACTAGGGTGGTATTTTAGAAAAAGGCAAACTAAGTGAGTTATTTTTCTTTTTACATTGTAAATGGAGTAGAGTTTAAGTTATTCATAATTTTTTAGTTGTTATCACAAAAAAAATCTGAAATTCTTGTTAGATAAAAAATTCAGGCTATTTTCTTACTCTAAAAAGTAATCATAAGCATTACCTTTGTAGAGTGAATTTAATGCTTACATAATTGATTTTGATTGGCCAATTCTTAGTAATTGATTTGATATAAAAATCGATTTTGATTAGCCAATTCTTGTGTAATTGATTTGATATAAAAAATTAATTTTTTTAATTATTCTTTAATTTCATTTTCACTTTTCAAATGAACAAATACAAATATTATTTTTAGGCTAAGCATTGGGCACCTAGAGATTATAGCTCAGATGCATTCATATTTGATTAAGAACACTAAGTCAGAGCTTAATTATGTTGATCTAAATTTTCCTCAAGAGGATTTCTTATCAATTTTCAACAAAATCGCAAGTTCTATTAAAGACAGTACAGATTTATTTGGTGAGAAAAAGTTGATTTTTTTTTCGAAAGAACTTATAGAAGGACTGTTGGAAGAACTGTTAGAAGAAGACATAGAAAGTCTTGATGAATCAGATAATTTAGATCAAGAAAACTTTACAAATTTAAGTTTCATAAATTTATAGTCAAAGTTAGAGATTGATGAGTCTTTAGGTGTAAATAAAGAAATTGTATATGAGAATAAAGATTTTGATATAAATGATTTACTTTATTGATAGTTTATTATTAATAAAATACAATTTATATATAATTCAAGAAATTGGTCTTTTTTTTTAAAAAAAAAATTCACAAGTTATCAGTTTAGCTAGCTAATATATTATATGGAAATTTTGAATCTCTTAATACACAGTAACTGAATAATAGCTATGTAGTTATGATTAAATTTAATAGTAATTATGTAATCACTATGTCATTGCTATTCAGTTACTGCATATTAAGATATTTAACTGATTTTATTATTAAAGCTGTCCATATACACAAATCTATATATTTATTTTATTTTATTCTGTTTTGTTTTGTTCTTTATTATTTATTTATTTATTTTGCATTAAATATTATTAGAGTCAAGCTTAATCAAGATAGTACCATTTTCTTGGGAGTCAAATATTTTACTACCACAACTTTTAAAAATTACGTATAGATCAAATATGTAAGAAATATATTTAATTAAGATTTCTAATGAGTTTATTTGTAGCTATGGTCTTATAGAATTAGTAAGAGTTTTATGAATTGTGCTACATAATGTGATCTATAAATTGTAAGTATGACTATATGTACTGTATGTTGATTAATGCTCAGATAACTTTTTTTTTTTTTAGAGGAAAACAATAGAGAGATAAAATAGGTTTTACATACATTTTTAGTAAAAGTATCATTACTGTCGTTTCTCCACACCAACTGTGGATGAGAATTATGCCTCAAAATATCTGTAAACAAATACTAGAACTTGCAAAAAAAAGTCTAACGCCCTTACAAATTATCATATACCTTTGGAACTTGTATGATATTAAGCCAATTAAAAATATTACTGTAAATAAAATTCTTCGAATCTTAAAGTATTATAGTAAGTAATCACTTTATTTAAAGAAAAAAAAAAAAAGATATTGAATGATTGTATTAAATAATATAGACTACTTTCTTTTAAGATCTAGTACCCAAGATTCTCAAAAACCTTCATTATTTGATTAAGAAAGCTGCTGTTGTTCAAAAGCATTTGAAACGTAATTGTCATGATAAAAATGTTGAATTTAGATTAATGTTAATTGAATCAAGAATTTGCCGCTATGTCAGATTTTATAAAAAGGTAGAACAACTTTCTCCGGACTAGAAATAGTATCCTTAGATTTGTTCTGTTTCTTAAAATCGAAGCTTGGATTATGCTTCATCTAATGACTTAGATGATTTGAATTCTAATCTTTATTTTGATATTATTCTTAATTTTTTTTTTTCTCTAGTGAATTTTAATTTCTAGTATTATTGTCATATACTAGCTTAATATTAGCATTGCAGAAGTATAAAAAGATATTTTTATATATTAAAATAAAAATTAAATCTGATTCCACTTAAGTGGATTTTATATAAATTATTACTCAATTATTATGTTCTTAAATTTTATGTTTATGAATGTAGTCTTTTTAATAAAATTATATATTTTGCCTTGTCAATTTATTTGCTTTTATATTTTATCAATGTATCAACTAGTATGACAATTAGTAATATGTGAGATTCATAGAGTTTACAGAATTCAATTCGTTAAAAACATCAGGGACCTTATAATAAGAAAAAACCTAAAATATTCTTAATCACAGTATTTAATCTGAGTTGTATAAATACACTGCTAGACACCTCTTATACTTAAAGTTGTATCCGAAAATAGAGAATTTTTTATCAGTGCAACAAATACATAACTTATCTCCTTATTTGCAATATAATTACTACTATTAAAATAAATTAAATTCTTACAATTAAATTATACAAAATATAATTTCAATATCATATTTATTCTTGTTTTGGTGTATTATAAATTCAAAGTATTGATCATTTTATTTTAAATTTTAGATTGGGTTAAGTAAAATAATCGCTATCATGATCAGTAATTATTTTTTTTTTCATAGTTATATAAATAGTTTTGATTTAGAGTTTGAAATTAAATAATTATCTGAGAAATCATTCAATATTGATATTGTAGCAAACATTTGAATCAGTAGACTAATAATTTAGAGATCAATAGAAATGGATTTGGTTACTATTGACCACTGCTTACAATATTTCTAAAAATAATATACTTATGATTAAGATTCAGGTATTACTCTTTATAGAGAGATATTTATATGATTGGTTAAATACATAATTTTTAATTAATCTAAGATATTAAAAAATAAAAGAAACTTTGTATAAAAAAGCTTACAAACTAATAAATACATGTGAAAGAATTCATTATTAATATGTAAAGAATAAATAGATACATATAAAGTAGGTAAATAAGATATTTATTACTAATAAACCCAAACTATTAAAGAATCTATCATATAAAATATAAATTAAAACTATTAAAACTTTAACTATTAATTCATGGTTAACAAGCTCAAACAACTATAAGAACTAACCAAATTTAAATATTAAGCCTGGATCTTTTTATTAAAGAGCTTGTATCTATCCAAATAAAACAGTTAAAAATAAAAGTTTATTTAAATTTAACATAATAAAATAGTTTTAGACAAAAACATTTCTAGTTACCTTCACTCTACAGTATAATTTGATATGGTCCAATAAACGGTAAGCATATTTTGCCTTCTAAGTAAAGTTCGTGAGAATGCTGATTATTACTGATTATTTTTGTATAGTGAATATAGATAGACATTCTTTTGTAATAATTTTTTGTTAGTGAAATGTTCTCCTATGAGTATTATTTGCTATTCTCATCAAAGTTTCTTGAATAAGAATATAACTATGTATATTGATTTACTATTACCTAAATTTGATTCTAATTTAAGAGTTTGTATTAAATTTAAAATTTGAAATTTCAGATTTCAGGTTTCAAAATAGAAGATTTAGGATATTGGCTTTGAAATAGGAATAAATTTGGAATTTGAAATGGAATTTGGGATTTGGAATAAGATTTGGAATAAGATTTGGGATTTGAAACAGAGTTTAGGATTTGGAATAGGTTTTGGAATTTGGAATAATATTTGGGATTTGGTTAAAGTTTGGGATTTTACCAGTAGTTTGGGATTATGATAGCCCAAATGAAATTATTCCAATTTGGGATTTGGGATTTTTCTACTTGGGATTTGGGTTTGGATGAGATTTTAATAATTTATAGTTTGGGTGATATATATAACCTTTACAAATTTGTTAAAGACTAGAAGAAAGTTACAAAAAAATTTACTATAAATTCGCTAAAAAACCAGAAGTTCTTAAGAAAATTCACTATAAGTTTTATTATAAAATGCTGAAAAACCAGAGAAAAACTACAAAAAAATTTATCTATAAATACCAAAAGTCAAAAGAACAAGCAATTGTTTATCAAAATACTGAAGATTACAAGTTTACTAGTAAAATATTGAAAAGCTAGAAAACTACTTTCGATATTTCACTGAAGAATCATTTTGTAGTTTTTTTTTTGAATTCAAAGACTACAAGAAAATTTACCAAAAGATCATAAAAGTTTATCACTATAAATTTGACAAAGATTAGAGAATAGTTACAAAAAAATTTTGCCAAAAAACCAGAAAAAAGTTTATAAAAAAATTTGTCAAAGGCTAAAAAAAAGCTACAAGAAAATCTACTACTACAAATTTGTCAAAAACCAAAAGAAAGTTATAAGAGAATTTACTATAAATTCACTAAAAAACCAGAAGTTCTCAAGAAAATTCACTATAAGTTCACTATAAAATGCTAAAAAACCAGAGAAAAACTATAAAAAAATTTATTTGTAAATGCCAAAAGTCAAAAAAACAAGAAATTGTTTACTAAAATGCCAAAGACTACAAGTTTATTAATAAAATATTAAAAAGCTAGAAAACTACTTTTAATATTTTACTAGAGAATCTTCTTGTAGCTTTTCTTTTGAATCTAAAAACTACAAGAAAATTCTCTAATAAAATACTAAAAGATCATAAAAGTTTATTACTATAAATTCATCAAAGATTAAAGAATAGTTATAAGAAAATTTACTACAAACTTGCCAAAGATCAGAAAAAAGTCTACAAAAAAATTTACTACAAATTTGCTAAAGACTAGAGAAAAGCTACAAGAAAATCTATTACTACAAATTTGTTAAAGACTAAAGAGAAGTCACAAAAGAATTCACTATAAATTTACTAAAAAACCAGAAGTTCTTAAGAAAATTTACTATAAGTTTCTATAAAATATCAAAAAACAAAGAAAAACTACAAAAAAATTTATCTATAAATATCAAAAATTAAAAGAACAGGAAATTGTTTATCAAAATGCCAAAGATTGCAAGTTTACTATTAAACTGTTAAAAAGCTAGAAGACTACTTTTGATATTTTACTAAAAAACCTTATTGTAGTTTTTTTTTTGAATCTAAAGACTACAAAAAAATTTACTAGTGAAATATATTATAAATTTGTCAAAGACCAGAGAATAGTCACAAGAAAATTCATTCCAAATTTGCCAAAGACTAGAGAAAAGTTTACAAGAAAATTCACTACAAGTTTACTATAAAATATTGAAGGACTAGAGGAAAGCTACAAGAAAATCTACTACTATAAATTTGTTAAAGACTAGAGAAAATCACAAAAGAAATTACTATAAATTCATCAAAAAACCAGAAGTTCTCAAGAAAATTCATTATAAAATACCAAAAAACTAGAGAAAAATTACAAGAAAATTTATCTGTAAATACTGAAAGTCAAAAAAATAAGAAATTGTTTATCAAAAATGCTAAAAACTACAAGTTCACTAGTAAAATGTCAAAAAGCTAAAAGAAAATAAAAAAAATAATTTGTAAAATACCAAAAGACTTTAAAATAAAAAAATTGATTCAACTCTTTTTGACAATCCTTTGTACCAAAAAAAACAATAAACTTTTTTTCTAAAAAACAGTAAACTATAGCAAAAAAGAAAAAACATAAGGCTGATCAAAACTATAAACTGGTATCTGTTATTTAAAAATAGTTCTCATACACTATCTGCTAATAGGCTTAGAGCTTATCACTCACTGTGGAGATAGCATTTGTTATTAAAAATAGTTTTTATACTTGCTAACAAGTTCAGAGTTTATCACCTACCAACAAGAAAAACAGCAGTTTACTTGGCTTTATACATTTTACTACTTTCAAAAAAAAATATACATTCTTTAAACAAGAATATAAAAGCTATTTTCTATACTATTACCTACTTGCTCTTTCTTCAAAATTTTCATAAAAAGTAGGCAAAACAGCTTATCCTGTCAAAAAATCAGTATTGTTTACTCCTTTCAAATTCAGACAATCTAGTAGATTGCAACACATGTTTTGTTTACTATTAGACATGGTGTTACTTCATAAATCTAGGCCCTAGTTAAAAAAATATCAGAAAATAGTCATATAATTAGAAAGAAATTTATATATTAAGGCAAAGCTTTACAGTAGAGATATATAGATATTGTATTTGTTATATAATTTTTTCAAGCCTTTCACAGACTATAAAAGTGTTTTTTTAAAGTTCACTCTTTCTTTTAATTAGGATTAGATCAGTTAGAGTAGCCTTTTTTTCTTTCTTTTTGTTTTTTCTTTTTCTTTTTTTACTTCGTCTTCTTGTTATTCTATTTAGATCTCTTCACTATTTTTTTTTTTTCTCTTTTATACTTTCCTAGCAAATAATTATAGTCTATTTATATATTTTTTTCTTCATTTAGCTTTATAAGAAGAAAAAAGAATTTAAAAGAAAGAATACTTAGACTTTTTGACATAACCTTCTAGTTTGTTATTTAGATAAATTAGTATAGCAAGTTGTACTTGGTATTTTTAGAATATTTGGGTAATGTTAGACTTATTAAATTAGATTAATATATTAATACTCTAAATTTTTGCTATATATCTAATAAAAATATATATTAATAAAAAAATTTTTATGAACTCTTTTTGATGATCTCTTGGACCAACTTTTCAAATCTAAATTTTCAACAAAAATAGTAAAACTATGTTAGAGAAGAAGAATATAAGACTAACAAAAACCATTTATTATTTAGAAATAGTTTTTATATACTATCTAAAAATAGGTTTAAAGCTTATTACTTACTGTAAAGATAGTACTTGTTATTTAGAAGTAGTTCTTATATGCTACTTGCTAACAAGTTTAAAGTTTATTACTTATCAAAAAGAAGAGCAGCAGTATACTCAAATCTACTTGTATTACTACTTTTGAAGAAATACATACTCTTCTTGAAAAAAAGTACTAGGTCTATACTTTTTATTATCACCTACTTGCAGGGATGGTAAATGACCTAAAATGACCCAAATAACCCAAATGACAAATGACTAGTCATTGGGTCATTTCAAATTCAAATGACCTATAGAAGGTCATTTAACATTTGTCAACTTATAATCTAATGCTTTTTAGCCAATCAAAATTGATTATTAGACAAAAAGTAATTTTTACAATGTGCAACACTTAAAGACTACATTTGTTCTATTTGGGGTCGTCAATGATTGTTATATAGTAAAGTTAAAATTATACTATATAAATTGAAATTTGAATATTAAGTAAAATTGTTAAAGAGATCAAAATACACATATCTTGAAAGTTTTATACAAATTGGATAACATTTTATTAATATATTTTTACATATTACATTTAGGTGAAAATTTTTAAAAAAGTTTAAAATTTTTTCGCCTAATCGTAATATGTAAAACTGTATTAATAAAAGGTTAACTGATTTATATATAACTTTCAGAATATACGTATTTGATCTTTTGAACAACTTTACTTAATACATAAATATTGATTTAGATAGTAAAATTCTAACTTTACTATGTAGCAACTGTTAACGATTTTTATTTTAGTAATTTATTTTTTGTATTTGATAACTTTTTATATTGCTATCTGACCAATAAAATTACTTTATGCGTAAATGACCCAAATGACCTAATGATCAAATAAACAGGGTCATTTAACCAAATGATTGGGTCATTTAAATTTTGAGCAAATAACCAGGTCATTTACCATCCCTGGTTGTTAGTGATTGGTAATTTTTGGACTGAGCTCTAGGGGTTGTCTTGGATGAGGTCCTGGAATGAATCAGGTGTGTTGTGATGATTGGTTACCATACTTGTAACCTGGGATCCTAAGGTATTTGCATTATTTTCCATGCTTGTTTGTTTGTTTAGATTATTTCCTATACTACATTGTTTGTTTGGATTATTTCTCACACTTGTTGGTTTGTTTTGATCAGATAATATTATTGATATTTTTGACAGGGGTTTGCTAAATTCCCCACTTTGGGTCGAATTTTTTTGTATGATATGTAGTGGGGTGGTAGTAGTATTATAGATGGTGTTTTTTTTATCTTTGGTTTTAGACATTGTCTTTTTTTTTTTTAGTGGTGGTGGGTTGTCTGGTATAGTAGGATTTTGTTCCCTGGGTTGGTTATCTGAGGTCCCAAAAGGATCCATCAGGGTGGGGTTAGGGGATGTTGTCAGAACAAAGAAAGGTTCGAAGGCTTTGTCAGTGAAAAATAGTGTGTTTCTGTCTCTCTTCAGCTTTGTATAGATATTGTTAGAGTCTATTAAGTAATGTTTAGAGTATCTAAGGGCCAAAAATATATAAAATATTTGTATTCTTCTATTGAAAAATGTTTTTTCTCTTAATTTTTTGTTGTTTTGATGATCTACGGAAAAGAGTTTTTCTTTGATTATAGTTGCTATTTCTATTTCTTTCATTGTTTCTATTTCCTTCTGATTTTTTTTAATAACAGTTAGCTATATAATGTTTCTTTTTATCACAATAGTGACAATTAAAATTGTTTCTGGGTAAGCTCTGTTTTGTTTTTGCAATATAAGCTAGTTTTTGTTGCTGTTGTCGGGCAAGATTAATACTCAATTGAGCAATTTGGTTTGTAAGTTTGGCAATAGCTTCTTTGGTATCTGTTTCTGAAGCAGTAATGTGTTTTCTTGTTTTCTAATTTCTGGTAGCATTCATATATCAGCAAAATATATAAACATAAACTTATGTAAGTTATTATGGACCGAAATATTGCACAATAATTATGACCTAGGCAGAATATTTCAAAATAAATTACAAAATATTACAAAATAAATTTCAAAATATTACGAATATATTACGTAATATTCTGTAATTTATTATGCAGTATAGTGTAAAAAACATCAAAATAAATCGCAATATATCGAAATAAATCGAAATATTTTGAAACCATTCGAATAATTTAGATATAAAAAAGTGACAAAACAACAATTATAAATTAAAGAACGATATATATTAGATTAAGCAACAGGAAATAAGATCGAGCTATACTAAA
>CAJVPU010001773.1:0-12025 GCA_910591775.1 Dentiscutata heterogama | reverse complement strand
TTTGTATGCCACTCAACCAGGTTGCTGATCCAAATCCTCCTTTGCCAATTTTTATAATATTCGAATAGAATCGATTCAATCATGTCTCTATATACAAAAGCTCTATGTTAAAAGACTTTAGATAACAATATTTGACATTGTATGTTAGTTATTTTATATATTGATATTTCATAAAACTCTAAACTTAAAAGTTTAAGCAATAGATTAGTTCAATGAACTATTAGGTAAACCATAAAGCAATAAATTAACTTACCTTTTTTAAAAATTAGAATTACTTTTCTTAGAACTGGCTAACGCCTTAAGTACAATGATGCTGGATGATTTACGTGCACTCTTACATAATTAATAACTACCACCAACTTTTCATATACTATTCAACAGGGTTGCTGAATATACTGATCCAAATCCTCCCTCGCAGATTTTTATAATATCATCATGTCTATCAAATAGAATCAATTCAATCATATCCCTTTATACAAAGGCTCTATATTAAAAACTTTGGTTAACATTGTATGTTAGTTATTCATATATTGTCATTTCATAAAACTTTTAAACTTAAAAAGTGATTAGTTCAATGACTAATAGATAAATTATAAAGGCAATAAATTAACTTACTTTCTTTAAAACATTAGAATTATTTTTTTTAGAACTGGCCAACGCCTTGAGTACAATGATACTGGATGGTCACTGGACTTAACTAGATAGAATTGAAAACAAATTTGCTTTTAATGATTAAATGTTGCTAGACTATTCTAATAAAAGTTTTTATTGGCTGGATAAAAGTTTCGATAGCTTTTAATGAAAAAAAAAACTGAATATGTATTTAATTTTTTTTATTTTTTATTTTTTTAGCTTTTTGACAGTCTTGCCAAAGCCCAAATACAAAAAACTTTATTTAACTATTAACACAGCAAATAAATCATATTTTTTTTAAATTGCAGACCCAATATCTCTTGGCTATGATATATTGTGCCCAGAAGCAACCTGTTATACTAATATTAAAAATAAATTTTAGTTAGGAGACTTTGTTAGCCTGTCGAGAACTAATTCTTTCAATCTTTCTTTCTTTATCGAGAGTACAAGAAAATAAAATTCTGTATTACCAATACAGAATTAACATTAAGAAAAAAAAAAAATCTAATTTTAAAAAAACAAAAACATATAATGAAAAGGGAATCAAAAAGGAAAAGAAACGAAAGAATAGAGGAATATAAAAAAAGAAAAACAAAGAGAAAAGCCTCTACGGGCTGACCAAACTACCTCTATCAAGAAATAGTTTGTGATCAAATAGTAAAAATTATATAACTACTACAACAATTGATTGTAATATTTCACTTCAAATGAAACTATCTTTCTGACATACAGCCAAATTCGAGTACTGGTTAAATAGAAGGTTCTGATCTTCTGTAGATAGCACCATGTTTACTTTTATAATTATACCAAACATGTAGTTGCAATCCACCTGGTCATTCTGATTTAGAAAAGATAAACAATGCTAATCTTTTGGTAGAGGTAAGCCAAATCCTCATATTTTGTGAAAATTTTAAAAGACTAATAGAAGAGCGAGAAGAGGTAGAAATAAGATACCACTTGATCTAAAAAAAAATGCAGCTTGATAGAAGGCTTCTACTTGTGTTGTTCCCCACTGTTTTTTCACTAAGAGTTTTGTTAATAATAAATTTTTTATTATTACCAAAATTTGGATTAATCTTAGCAGCCATCTGCTTTTTCAAGTTTAACCATTGCTTCTGGCTTGCTTGCTGAATATGAAAAGAAGTCCCCCAAGAAATAAGGTTGATCTTTACAAAAACTACTTGTAGTATTATCCTACTATATCTTTTGGTATAGGTAATGCTTCAACACAAGTTTACTTGCACTTCTATTAGTGTAAAAAATGGTCCAAGTGATCGTTGGGATTTTTAATTGTATTAAATTTTTTTGCAAACTTTAGAAATATATTTTTATTTATATTTAGTTTTGCTCCTAGTTAATTTTAAAGTTTGTCATTTGTAATAGGTTTGTCATGTATATATTTTTGTTTTTTATATAATTGTTATAATTACTTGTATTACTAAACTTGTTTTCTATTTGTATATATATACTTGTTTGTTTATTTAACTATTTTGTTTATATATTTGTTTATATCACATGATAAGATTTGCGTTTTAGAGTCTAGACTGAATTTTTAAACTTTTCACAAAACAACAAAGTGGTATTAAGTTTTTAGAATCTGTGCTTGTTTTTTATGCTAGAAGTATGTATTTTTGCTGCTTATTTGAGCAACTTAATTTACTTGTACATTTTCCTGTACTCTTTCTTTTTACTTAAATCTAGAGATATTGTTCTATAGTATGTATTAATCTCTATGCTTGTTTTTCTTCTCTTCAATTTTTGGTGCAGATAATTATCAAAAAGAGTTCTGTGTAAATGATACTTTTGTTTAAATTTTTTTAATAAAATTTTAAATATTAATTTTAGCTATATATTTTTTAAGTAAAATATTTAATTTTAGATTTGTTTTATTAACTTTGTTAAGAAAATTTTTTAAAATTATTAAAAAACTTTAGTGTAATAGAAGTTTAAAGTTTTTGTATTAAAATTCTGAACATTTTTGTTTTTGTATTAAAATTCTAAATATTTTTACTTAGAATACCCAATTCTATTTACTTAGTACATTTTTGAAATATAGTATCACTGGTAAATTTTACTTCTGGTTAGTATTAAAATTATCTTAAATATTATCAAAATTTTCAAATTGGTCTCTTTATATATATAAAAAATAAAATCTAAATTTGGCTGCTAAAGAATTTTATTTATTATAGCTAGGTTGTCTGCATTGTAGATTGTTTTTAAAAAAAATAGATTTATAAATACTATAGAGAGGTTTAACTATATTATAAATTTTTTTTATAATCAAAATATAGAAACCTCTATAGCAAAAAAAGACAGCGGGGCAAAAACTTTGATTCTTCAAGAAAGTTGAGTTTACGAAAAAATTTTTTTTTGCCTACTGCCTTCTTTTGCTGTGGGATTTCTATATATAGCATTTTACTTTTATATAAAACAATTAGCAAAACTGCACCAATTTTTATTATGAAATTTTGACTCTTTAACTGCAAACTACTTCTTAATTGTATAAAGTTAAAAAATTATAAAAAATTCTATATCTTATTTTTAAAGTAATAGTTTGGCTTAGCTCAAGGTTGATTGGCTTGTAAATAG
Organism: Dentiscutata heterogama; assembly: GCA_910591775.1. Lineage (NCBI taxonomy): Eukaryota > Fungi > Glomeromycota > Glomeromycetes > Diversisporales > Gigasporaceae > Dentiscutata > Dentiscutata heterogama. The sequence goes on along the minus strand of CAJVPU010001773.1, from coordinate 8,803 downwards.
CTCAGCTCTGCTTGTTGAGCTAAAAAGATCGGCTTGGCTTGATCAGTGTTAGTCGTGAACTGAGCTAAGCCAAGCTATTCGCATCACTAGATATACGTACTCACTATTGAGATTTTTTATAAATCAATAATAGCAAAACATATAAAATTCAAAATCGTAATAATTCTTGAACTAGAAAACCTACACAAATAATATTATAGCTATCGGGTTTATTTTAGCATGCTATTTAAAGTAACAATGCCTTTTTTTTATTTTTATTGCTTGGAGTAACTCAATTTTTGAGCAAAGATCGTTCTTGATATATGTTTAATAAAAATATCAATAAAGTGACTGAGTTTTTGTCTGTCGTTTATGCAATAGTGATCAACAAAAAATTTGTTACGTTTGATATTTTTATTAAAAATGCAACGAAAACGATCATTTTGTACGGAAATTGAATCTCCCGCTATGCTTCAAACAATAAAATAAATAAATAAATAAATGGTGTTGTTACTTTAAAGAACATGCTAAAATAATAAATTTTATTTATGTGAGTCTGTTGGTTCAAAAGTTATTGCAGTTTGAATCTTATATTTTACTACTATTACACTATCGTTGATCTATACCTGCATTATGCTTGTAATTAGACTGATATAGAACACCCCAAAACAGACGTTCGTTTTGTCAAAAGTCGTCTATTTCTCAAAAAACGTATAAGAAACCATCATTGGTGCCTTAACAAGTTTTCTTGAGCGATTTTACTATATATTTTGCTAAAATCTAATCCTAATATGAACGCTAACTCCGACGTTAATAAACTTTAAAGAATTTTGTTAATTGCAAATTTGCACCAAAGAATCTATGGGCGTTCTCAAGCACCTACCTCAATGAATTCAATAAAACATCTGATTGGCTAGTTTGATCATACAGACCAATCAGATTCATTATTGAGTCCATTGAGGTAGGTGCTTGAGAACGGCCTATACGTGCGTTGAGAAATTAGATGTTAGTAGATATATTCGTTATTCTGTACTGAAAATTATGAACATTTTACGTAAGTATTATGTACCAGTCTAGAGACATTAGGGTTGTTAAAACTTACCTGACAACTTACTTTACATGGTAAGTTACATGTAAGTTACTGTAACTTACATATGGTCAAGTAAGTTATAGTTAGGGATGTTGAAAGTCCGGTCTGAGTCGGTTTTTTCAAAAAAGTCGAGTCTTTATTAAAGTTCGGTCCCAAGTCAGACATTTCACGTGCAACTTGTATATTATATAGCACTAAAAAAAAATGTGTGCGCATACACTTTTTTTTTTTGGTTATTTAAATGTTCAAGATACACGTGAAATGCGAGTAAGTTCCAAGTCTGACTTGGAATCAAACTTTAATAAAGACTCGACTTTTGGAGTCGAGTCGGACCGAAACGAACTTTTAACATCCTTAGTTATAGTGTAATTTACAGCAACTTACATGTAACTTACATATAATTTAACATCCCTAAGAGATATATTCTATATTAAATTTTTTTTCATATCATAAACTAGCCCCCCTGTGAAATGTATTGATGTATTATACTTTAGTTTACATGGTATAGTATATGATAGAATAAAGTAAAAATCTTAGCGAAGAAAATTATTGTAGAAGTTCAACAAAATACTTGATCCTATTATCGTAATAGTATCGTAACGTCATGTAGTTATATGGGCAGTGTTCTGAGAAAAGGGCCCAAATTGATAAAAAATTTTCTTCACAAAAAATCAATTATCTCGTGAATTATTAATCAGGATTGCATAAGTTTGGTACCATTCGATTCGTCTCACGAGAGGAATCGAATAGTACCAAAATTATACAATTCTGATCAATAGTTCACGAGATAATTGATTTCTTGTTAAGAAAATTTTTTATTAATTTGGGCCCTTTTCTCAGAACACTGCCCATATAATAAATAATAAATTTTGGGAACTGATACGTATACCATTATTTTTGTTATTCGTACCCTAAACTTAATTATCGCACGTATAATGTCGGGGCTCCAAGCGGTGTTTGAATTTTAGAGTCCCGACACCATACGATGTGATAATTATCGAAAATTACGAATAATCCTAAATTTTTTTGTTTAATGCGCACACAAAACGAGATTATCATTCAGATCTAGTCATGTGAGCTAGAATCTTGTTAAAGATAATTGTCCGGGGACATTATGAGTACCCTAGCCATGGCAAAAAAAGTTCGGGTCATGTGACGATCTGCAGTAAATTAGCCAATAACGATTTCCAATTTGGTGTAACGTAACACGATCATGAAAATTCAAAACAAAACGTTCGCTCTAAAGAAAATTAGATGAAATCGCTTATTTCTCGACAAACTTCATAAGAAACAACCTTCTACGCACTATCAAAAAATGTCGGGGAGGTAATTTTACCTATAGCACTCTCTAACCCTAATCTAAATAAGCTTAAAGATTTTTATCGGTTATTTTGATGATCAATAATAGTAATACTGTAATATCAAAAATGTAACTTGTGCTGTCCCCATGCGTATAATAGTTACATTTTTGATACATCACATTGTTTTAATTTATGTTGTATCAAAAAAAGAAATTAGATCTTAGTTATTATTGTGCTTCGGACACACAATGCTGCGCATTAACCTAGTGAATACGTATAAATGGATCCGTATCATTTCACAATCACTTCATAGACACTTATTTCACTGACAATTAATTCTCAGACAGGTTTATTTCATAGATAGTTTATTTTACTGAAGCTCGTTTCATAGACAGTTTATTTCACCGGCAGCTCATTTTTTTCTTAATCATAACCTTGTTTCTAAACTAATCCTAATGACAGCGGCCAGAATTACTTTGTGAGATGAGTTGCCGATGAAATAAATTGTCTATTAAATGAGCTGTCGGTATGATAAAATGAAACTTGCCTGTGAGTTGTCTATGAACTAATTGTCGGTGAAGTAAAGTGATCGTAAGTACCGTAATGTAATTCGTTGCTCGCGTTTGTGCGACGATCAATTGCGTGTTGACAAAAAAGGAAACGGATATCATCGTACGATTTTTAACAATCTCAGTTATTGTGTTCATTTTGCAGATTTTACAGAATTTGATTTGCGAAGGTGATGTGGGATGATTATTTTCTGATTATAAACACGTGATCTTAAATTGAAACTCAATATTCAGTCGAGAAAATTAAAATTTGCACACATTTTACCTGCTCTTTTTTGTGTTTATAGCAGCCTTCTTTTTATATTTTGATGAATTAATACCTTTTTTCGCGTTTCGCAAAAAATTTCGCGTTTTGTGTGAACTTAAAACGAACTTAGACGCCTCAGACCACAATGTCCAAGAATCACAATGATATTTATGATTATAGACACCCGCTTTATATTGGTAAATGGCGAAAGTCTGTCGTGTGCCTAACCAAAGATTTTGCAAACGACAACTTAGACGAGCCTCATTTGAAACGAAGAACCACAATTTTGAGCCAATATCCTGAAATTGAAAGACTATACGGATACGACTTCAGTACTGCAATTATCGCTATTGTAAGCACAATGGTTCAAGTGCTTGCAACATATGCATTTAGTCACCTCCTGGTTGATTGGAATTGGACAATATTCTTTTTTTCATTTGTCATTGGAGGGAGTATGACGCAAATTTATAGCGCAGTAATTCATGAAACAGCGCATTGCCTCGCGGCAAGTACTGAGATGCAGAACCGTATTTTGGGTCTTATTGCAAATATAGCCATACCAATACCTATAGCTATGTCCTTTCGTCGATACCATTTAGAACATCATGCTTTTCTAGGAGTAAATGGGATAGATCTGGATTTACCTTTAAAGTGGGAAAGAGAGATTATTAGTGGTAGTACAATGCTTAAATTATTGTTGGTAAGCTTTTATCCCGTAATACATTTTATTCGCATTATAGCTATGTTAAAGAGTCCACAACCGTGGGAGTATATAAATTTCGTTTTTACTTTCTTAATGGATATTCTTATATACCATTACTGTGGCTATCGTGGATTATTATATCTATTTATGTCATTATGGTTTGGTTTTAGCATCCATCCAGCAGCAGCACGTTTTATTCAAGAACATTATACGTTTGATGATGGTCAAGAAACCTATTCTTATTACGGAAATCTTAATAAAATATTTATGAATATTGGATATCACAATGAACATCATGATTTTCCACAGGTAATTTTATCATTTCTGCTTATTTTACTTTATAAATTTCTTTAAAATACACTATTCAAGGCAACAAATGTCGCGATGGCGTGATCACTAATATTTCGTTTTTAACCTTAAGTCAGGTTAATTATACTGTAATGCATTAAAATCTTGTTGCTGCGACATTCTTATGCTATGAATATCTATCTATATACTAATTTTATTTTAATGTAATCTATAAATTTCTATATTTTAGATACCGTGGACAAGACTTCCCGAAGTTCATAATATTGCAACCGAATATTACGATAACCTCGCTTATCATACGTCGTGGTTTATGGTTCACTGGAATTTTATTTCGCAAAAGCAGTTTGGGCCACAATGTCGTGTAACTAGAAGTCTTAAAGCTCATAAAAAAGGTCGAAAATTGTTAGCAACCTTAAAAAGGATGTTATCATAGATGAAATTTAAGAAGCTAATAGATTTAGCGATTAAAATAATATATAATTATGTTTCTTTTTGTTAGGTGAAACATGTAAATGTCCTTCCCTACGACTATGTATTAAACAGAAAAAACCAAAATTCAATAATACATAAACTGTATTATAACAGGCATTGATATGCACGTGATTTTAAAATAATTTGTGCTGATCATTAGGTGAGGTGCTTTAATACATTAAATTTTTATGATGAGAACTCTTTGTCCGTTTTTTTTTCATAAAAAACATTATATTTGAAAGCATAGTATAATATGATCGCTAATAACTTCAGTTAAACCAAATTATAACTGATAAAGTATGAATATCGGATCTACGTACGTACAGTACAAATAAAAGTTATCAGTTATCGAATTTCAATATAACCCGGGACCAGTGCGCAAAATCAGTCGGAAATTTCCGTTTGGCTAAGATAAATCCCGGCGTAATTCTAAGCGGTCCATATCCAAACAGCCATCCGGGTAACCGTGTATCCGACCACCCGACCCGAAATTTTTGTCAACCGGATCAGACTTTTAGCAAATCGGCTGATCCGAAACCTTTTACTAATCGATCCGAAATTGTTATTATACAAATTCTTGGGACATCTGATAAATTGTCGATGAATGAACAAGGTAAGCTCTCATTACGGCTTATGTCGGTAACTTATTAATTTCGATTCGGTAGCATCAATTCAGTCATCAAAATTTTTTCACCTATTCCAGAATTTATGAAAACAGCTGTAATCTATTATTTACCCGGGTAAATAATTGGAATAAAATTTTGAGATCTTACCTGAAAGACCAACTCAAAAATGCTTTATTATACTTTAATAAAAATGCCGAATTTCATAGCGATAGTCTATCTGATCGTTTTTTAGTATCAAATTTTTCGGGTGATAGAACCGATAACCAGATAATCCGTTTTAATCGAGTATCCAGTTGATGAAAGTATTTTGACCTGACGGGTCACGGATAGAGATTTCAATTCGGTTTAGAACCCACTAATAATAGGTCCTTAAAATATGGGGTTTTGCCTTGAAAATGATCTTATGGGACATAACAATTACTATGTCCCGTAAGGACATTTTCAAGGCAAAAACCCAATACTCTGATTCGCAAATGATTGTATATTAATTAGTCTGGTGATTAAAATTTGAGCGTCACTGATGGGTGTTTGGTCGGCTAATTAAATCAAATCTATTTGTGAATTTTTTTAAATAATACAATTGGCTGATTTATTATGTATTGTTTAATAATCTATTCACCCGTAATTAATTGTGGTGGTAAAGGCCTGAACCAATCAAATAGCATATATAAATATGTGTTTTTCAGGTTATTAGTGTGGCACTTACATATTTGAAAATTTTGCTATATAATTCTTAAAATTGCATCTCATTGATGAATATTTAGAATTTTAAAAAAGTAAATATATTAATCTATGCATTGCCATTAGTACTTTAAACTCTTGTGTCAAAATTTTAATATTTAAGTTATTAAGCGAGTTATTTACAAATTAGCTCCTTTAGATTATATAAATATATATAAAAAATTAAAATTTTAAATACTAAAATAAAATCCTCACAACAAGTTAAAAAACACACTTTTAAATCTGTTTTATATTAATTTTAAGTTCAAAAAATTAATACCGTGAGAGGAGTTAGATTTCAAAAATCTATCACTTTCATATAATAAATTTTTAATAAAAAGTGATATTCATCTGTGTAATAATATGATCAGATAAAAAAAATTGACTAATTGTTTTTACTATAGTCTATATCGATGTTTGTTACAATTAGTTGATTAATCACCCACTGCAGCACTGTTCACGCTGATTGTTTTAATCTCTCCTATCTTTTTTTTATCAGTATGCTCTTTTAGGCTAAAATGGAAAGGATTTTTGTCAAATAATTTTATATTATCTTATATCTTAATATATCTGATATAGCTTGATATATCTGATATATATATCTGATATGGCCTCCAAAAATTTTTATCATATTTGGGTTTATTTACAAGATTTTTGACTTTGATTCTATAGTTAGATATATGCATTATAGTGTAAACTTTTTTTGAAATTACTAAAAATATACGATTTTTAGTTAATAATTTTCAGATCATTCCCAATTATAGCTATGTTTCTATAATTAGATTTTGATTTCTATTTCTAGTGTATACTGTACTCACTTTTGCTTTGATTTTTTGTAACATTTGTAGTTTCTATCATTTATAATAGTAACCTTTATGTTTATCGCTTATGTATCTTATTAGTTAAACTTTATAATATTTATATACTATTTTCTTTTTATAGCATATCTAGTAATTAGCTACAGGGATCAGCACTATTTTAATTCTATCAGATAGATCTCTATTTACTTATTGCATGTACGTATGTTCATAGAAACTCTTTAAATAAAACTTTCACCTTATATTTTGTTTATTGTTCTGTGCTTTATAGGTCTAATTTGCAAATTGTAAAATTGTAATGAAATATGTATAAACAATATTACATGGAATTTAGCAGGAAAGTATTATTATTATCTTTTTTTTAATAAAGTATAACTTAGAGTGATTAGATAAGTGTCTTTTGTTTTAAAAAAAAATTAAAAACTATTCAATATATTTAACTATATGAGTGCTATCAAAGGAAAATCTACAGTTAGTTTTCAAGTGTATTTTGAATACACTTGGTTATCTGTGTGCCATCTATGGTAAATCTATCATCAAACATAAATTTACATAGACAGCATACAGATAACCAACTGTATACAAAATATACTCAAAAGCCTGATTGTAGATTTTTCTTTGATAGCACTTATATTTAGTAAGTATGAACATCATTATCATTAGTTTTTTTTAGTTAATTTTGATTAATTTATGCTATCGCAGCTATGAAGCCTACTACAACATAAGGTCCTTGCAAAAATGAGGTTTTTGTGCTATCTGCAGCAACCATAGAGCCTAAACACAACATAGTTGCAGAGCTTAATTATTAAATATGAGGTTCTTGCATTGCCTGTGGCAACAATAGAGCCTAATTACAACATGAGGTCCTTGCATTGCTATTGTATTCACAGAGCCTAATCACTATGTGAGATTCTTGAATTATTATTATAGTTGCAGAGCATAATTACAAACATGAGATTCTTGTATTATCTATGCCTGCCATGGAGCCTAATTACAATGTAAGGTTTTTGCTTTGCTATTACAGCCATGGAGCCTATTCACGATATAAAGTCCTTGTACTGCTATTGTTGTCACAGAATTTAATCATCAAATATGATATTTTTTACTGTCCATTGCAACTATAGAGCCTAATTACATGATGTTCTTTATTGCTATTACATTTATGAAGCCTAATCACACTGTGAAACCTTGCATTGCTATCATAGTTATAAAACTTAATTACTATGTATAAGTTCTTGCACTGCCTGCAGCAGCTATAGAGTCTAATCACAACATAAGGTCCACAAAGTCTAAACATAATATAAGATTCTTGGACTGCTATCATAGTTATAGTGCTTAATTACATAATATGAAGCTCTTGCACTGTCTGTGGTAGCTATAGAGACTAATTACAATATGGGTTCTTGCATTGTTATAGCCTATAGTTAATTCTGCCTGATGAATGACACAACTTGCTTCATTCGCATATGTTGAACCTATTTTGTAAGGCAACTTCAAGTTGACAAAATAACAAATAGTGTTCTAAGCTAAATAAGCTAGCTGTTTAGCTAGCCATTTAGCTGCTTAGCTAGCTGATAATTTGTTCAGATAGCTAATAATAGCTAATGATATTAATTACAAAATTCAAAGTTGTAAAGTATAACTAAAATTTATTAGTATTATTAAAAAAAAAAAAATTAACCAATATAACTAACTTGAATCTCTGTTATACCTTGAATTAAATTTTTGCATTAGATCAAAATAATTGTAATGCTACTAATACTAACACTTACCTTAATTTAGGTTTTCAACTTAATTCTAATTAAACTCAGTATTGAAATTTTGATATAATACAAATTTTAACTGACATATAACATATTTATTTGAATATTATTAGTTTCTAAGAAATTAATTTGCATATAAAATGTCAGATTTTGTAACACATACAATAACAAAGCTTCAAAATATCATCGAGGATTTCTATTTGTTTT
>CAJVPU010001772.1:0-12029 GCA_910591775.1 Dentiscutata heterogama | reverse complement strand
CGTTTTTTGTATTTTTCAGGTTTTTTGTTTTTATTTCTTGCTTTGCTTCGCCGGAGATCATCAAAATTCTATAATTTTATTGGTTGTTTATCACATGATTTGCCTCCGCTTTTGACGGAAATCATTACTTTAATAAGACTTTATTAAGATGAGATGATCTACAAAATCGGCCAATCATATTAAAGCCCGCTATGCTGGAATAACTGGTAACGATAACGAAAAAATCTGTCCGTTTTTTAAATTGTTCATATCGATATCTTAAAATTCACATAGAAAACCGACTTTTATGTTCTAACAAAAGTTTTTTTTCTTGTGGAATTTTACCTTATAATGTCAATTCTTTCATAAAAATCCTACGCTTGAGAAATGCAATGACCATCACGTGTGCGGACCTGCACGCTGAATACGGTAGGTAGAATTTACCTATCTGTGTGAGTAATGCAAACCTAAGAAATACGTCTCTAGTTATACCGAATCACAGTAAAATCTTTCTTATATCACGTTTTTTTTCAAATTTTAATATGAAATGTCTGTATACCGTATTGGTGCGTAATAACGCGCATCTGCGCGTTATTTCAAGACCCTGCGCGTTATTTTGGGACGCGCATGCGCGGTAATTCGAATCATTTTGCCAAATTTGGGTTACAATAGGAAGCCTACTTTTATTAATGAACTTAGCCTGAAAAGTTCGATCAAAATATGTGATATGGTACATTTAAGGGGACGCGTTATTTGGGGACGCGTATGGACGTTATTTTGAGTCAAAAAAAAAAAACAATTTTCAAAAAAATGAGGTTCGAAATAACGCCCATGTGCGTTATTACGCGCCAATACGGTATTTCGAAATAACACACATACGCGTACTCGAAACAACGCGCAGGTGGACGTTATCTCGCACTTGTACGGTAGATATTTTGAATTTTTTGCTAACAACCAGAGTGCCGTGTATAAATATAAACTAAGTTTGTGAAAATTAAATTTAGTATTAGGCATTATCCATCATTTATGTAAAAATTCATTTCCGTCACTTTAATTACTAATTTTTTTTAAAATACCACATATAATAATTAAACCACACACTTTAATAACACCAACCATATACAGTTATTTATAGACAAAGTATATACAAATATCTCAAACCAAAGAGAAATAATACATATATAAAGTATTTTCACAAACCATATATAAATAGCCCGCCCAAAACCTAAATTATATACCCAAAAAATTTTTGTTCCAAAATAATAATATAATGTTCCTATATAAACCTTATATGTTAATTTTAATTATCACCAGTCGAATATTCTTGTAATGAATATTCTGCCCACTTCCATCCTCGACCACTGGCAACATTAGTACTATCCCAAAGTCTTCGATCTATTGCTATTATCAGCAGCACTTGAATTTACTTGATCATCAGGTGAAGCAGAATTCTCAATAATATTTCCAACACCAGCCCCATTACCGTTATGATCACCACTTGTTCCTTCATTTTTATCAAAGAAAAAGGTTTTAAATTCATCACCACCCATACAACCATATAATTCTTGCATAATAGAACCCAGGTTCTCCAATTCCCTAATAACATCTTCCATAACCAAGACATAAGCATAATAAACAATATAATGTTCATCATTACAATCAATAACCCGTTGCCTAACCATAGGTAAATCACGAATCTTTTTTAATAATTGTCTACGAGCTCTTTCGGCTGGTGGTAAATATGCTGGTAAGGGTGTTTTCAGTCGTAAAGCTGCAGCAAGAACATAAAAATACAATAATACATTTCCCACCAATTCTCTTCTTTCCTCTGCAATAGGAGTAATAAAATCTTTTCTAGTAACAGAATACCATTCTTCTTTTGTCACAGCTATTCTCATTGATAACAATTTATCTAAAATATTTTGACAACCTATTAATATCTGACGATATGTACTCACAGGAAATGGTCCTTTCAAACGCGGTTCATTCGGTGTTTGCTCTAATAAACCACGTAATTTTAATAATGAAATTTGAAGGAGTAATTCCATATCCATAAATTCTTTGGTAGAAATTGATAATCGATTTTTAATCATCACGGATGTATGTTTAGCACTACTAGAATTTGATGTTTCTTGAACTTCTGATTCTACTGAATAAATGGCCACTAATTTTTTATATAACCATCCCATGTTGACAAATAATTGACTTAGATCTTTTCGAAGTTGTACACGAGCTTCGTATGGCCACCAATAACTTGTTACTACCACACCCCAAACTATACCAGTACCTACTGCTATAAGTCTATAAAAAGCTATATCAAAAATTTCCATGTTATCATTAGAATTACGTAAATTATATTTGTATAATGCAACCAAGTTATATGTTAATAAACCAAATCGACCAATACGGTTGTATTTTGTGTATAACATTAAGTGGAAACAAACTATAGCAATGAAAAAGCCAAGTATGGAGAGGATAACTGGACTGTTACAAAATAATGTATAAATCGACCACGCAAGAAAGCACCCGAGTAATGTACCTAAAAGACGATATACTCCCATGAGGTTTGTACCACCCACCGTTGGAACCATGACTACCATCATCTAAAAGAAATTATTAAAATCATAATTAATATATTTAAAAAAAAAAATTTTTAATAGACTTTAAAATTCAGTAACGATAAAATTAATTAATTAATTACCGTAATCAAAACCCATTCACCTCGATAATGAGTGTATATATCTCGTGTACTTTCAATAAACGCAGGACTTGCCAAAATAGCAGCACTAACTGCAGCCTTGACTGCATATTTAACTTCAAATTGTCGAAACCAAGAGAATGATTGCCAAAGTTTAATTGCAATTTTTTGTGAAAAAGTTTTAGGTTTTGGAGTTTGAATTGTATCAAAAAGATTGTTTGTATTTTCAGGAAATTTATCTTTTGCCTTTGCTTCTCCAGTATCACGAGAAGTCCAAATAGAATATCTCCAAAATTGCCACCATCTCCTTCCTTCTCGTCTTTTTTGATCATTTGCGTCAATTCTTGAAATGTCATATGTTAAATCAACCAAACAGCATAATTCTCTAGTGAATTCTTGTAAATTGAATACAAAGAAATATATGAGGAATACTTCTTCATTAGGTCTGTCATCAAAATAACCTTTTGTTGACTTTTGCCTATAAAGTTTAGCGAGAGCACGAGATTGTGATTTTTCGAATAATTCTAACGCAGATTGAAGATTTTGTTTAAGTAATCTAAATGATGGCGCTATCTTTGTATGTAAATTATCACTTTCAACAAATTGTTCTTGAAGATGAAAAAGTGTTTGTTTACAAGTGAATGCAAGGGATTTCATATGTGGACCAACATAGTGGATAAGTTCTAATAAAACCTTTAAATCACAAGCGTCTTCATTTTCATTTTCACTTGGTTTATGATTCGGAAATTTTTCTTTATCTTTAGAATCCTTTATGATTTCCCATTGAAGTCCACAACAACTTCTTAAACCACCCAAATGTTGTGCTAATCGAGTTAAACTTTCAACAACTTCTTTATATAAATGAAGCTTTTTTTGCATATTGCAATTATGTATCTCGAGTGCTGCTTGACTTAATGATTCACGAAGAGATGTAAAAGTTGCACGATATGATTCGATCGCGGATTGTACAGATTTATCAGTGTAATTTATATCATCAACCAAGAAAGTTTTGGTAAGGAGTTTTAACAAAAGACGAAATGAACAAAGAGTTTTACCAATATCATTTCTTATTTTAAAGATGACAAATTTTAAAATAGTTAGAGAATAATGAATGTTGTATGAAAGATTAAAAAATGGAATATTGCCTACCCTAATTTGTTGCTCGCACTAATAGGCCAAATTAAAACTGAGACAAGAAAACTAATTAATACAGCAATAAGAATTATTTTTGTGATTTGTAAAACCATTTTCAGTTCGATTGTTTCTATATACGGGCCACCTTCTCTGGTTATAGAGATAAAAATGATTATATTTGCTAAAGAACAAGCTAAAACCGAACGTGAGAAATTAAAAAAAGAATAATTAATAAGATGAATAAAAAAAAAAAATGTAAATAGTCAAAACGGTGAAAAACTTACCACTACTGAAGGTTGGTTTATTAAGTTTTGCTTTATTGAAAGCAACAATGAACATACTTCCTCCACACCAAAATACGACCGAGACGATATGCCCCCAAAAATTCAAACCATGATCATTGAACCATACCGTACATAACATACTACCAAGACTAACACTCATACCATATATACCACCTATAATTGCAAAGAAAACAGCTTCATAAATTCCACCAAATGATTTTGCTGGATCAAAAAACACCGAGACAGTTGCCACAAGATGAGAATTATATGATTTATCGAAACCGCAAAATTCGTTTAAAAACGGAATATAAGTGAATAATGATGCAAGAAAATAGGCCAATGCACATTTAATAATGTTTTTATTGTTTTGAGTTAATACGTTCGTTTGTAACCAAGATTTGGCAGAATGATAGTATGACGAGAAACAATTTGCATAACCATGTCCTTTTTTAACTTTATTAGCACAATCTGAATCAGAGTCCGTATCGTAAAGATCAAGCAATGGTGTATACTCATCAATTATGGTATTTTGTCTAATTATTTAAAATTGAATAAAATTGAATAAAATTAAATAAAATTGAATAAAATTGAATAGAGATATGATTATACTTAAACGCATGCATAAATTTAATAACTTATATATTTTTTGAAGACATACCTTGAATACACAGAGGTTAAAGAAACTCTCCTCTTTTGTATTGAACCATCATCCATGATAACACAAGATATGCTTCCACCATCGTCAAAATTTGGAGATGATACAAGATCTTCGTACAAAACGTATCGGTCATCATAAGAGGAACCATCATTATAATGTCTTAAAGCATTCCAGGGAGCTCTCTCACTAGAAAAGGAAGCCGCATAAGAACCCGGTGTGACGGGATAAGTACCGCGGCTACGTGAAATTTTGCGAGTATTTGGGTGAGTATTTGAATTTAGTGGTAATTTTAAAGGAATATCTGTGCCTCTCCGTGAATACAAAGAATCATCATTAGATGGTTTAGAATCCAAAACTGGTTCACTATTAATTCTATTATTGCTATGACTTTGACTTAATTCAATTTCACTATGTGGATATTCTCTTCCGAAAGATTGAGGATGATTGACTAATGATCCATAATTCCTATGTAATATTGGTTCTGGAGAAAAACTATCGAGATATAATATTCAGGTTATTAAATTTTTATTTTAAGAAATAAAAAAGATAGAATAATTATGAGTATGTACCTAACTCCACGACTTGATGGCACCTTTACTGATGTAGTTGCACTCGGTTCGAATCGATTTGTTCCGTTATTATCTGGCTCTTGTGTTTTACTCATTATAAGTTAATCAAAAAAATTTTAAGGTGTTTATACGTACGAGTACGTAGAATAAATAAAATTTTCTAGTGTTACCAATTAAGACCTTGCATTGCAAATAACCGATCATGATGTAATCGAATCACAAAATCGTTTATGATATACATGATGTACACGCTAATTAGGCATTGGCAGAAATTTACTTTTGTCATGCCCCCAATTACACAATATTTAGATTAAGTAAGGATACAAATAAATATCTCGATTATTACGATTGTTTATTCGTTTTTCCCCATCATTAGTAATAATTTTCCATGTCGTCATTTGTTTTAAACCATTTTTGTTATTATTGTGCATTCATGGCGAATAATTAATAATTCAAAACTCGTTCTTCGAGATGTTAGCAAGTAATAAATTGCAAAAGTGCGTCATATAAGGAAAACCGAAACTTAAACTTTAAACAATCTATTAAATAATCGATTATTAAATAATCGATTATTATATAATTAAAATTCTGGTATTTTAAAAATAACCCCCCTTTGGTGTGCAAATAATAATAACGATAACCATATCATAGCGTAAATGGTCTAGTATTTCAAAAGGGCGTTGTGTTTCGTAATAATCCAACCCGGATTTGATGACTTACTAAGATTATATTTCTGCAAGTGACACAACAAATCACGTTTTAAAATATTGTATATATTCCTAAATGCATAAAAAACTTTGGATTTAATTAATAACACAAGAATGGTTCTTATGGCTTAAATGCATACACTATCTATATGCATAAAAAAGTCTTTGATAGATGGCATGCATTCAGACAGTATTGACCGTATTAAGAAGGCATAAACATTGACATTTGGCTATAACCAATGGCCGCAACCAAATAACTAAAATTAAACATAAAACTATTTGGCTGAAACGGCTAAAAACCCATGTAGTAAAAGTAGTAATTGATTAGCTCAATATTATATTATTAAAACCTTTGGCCAAAGTTTGCCATTGATACGTATTAGCCAATAACTGGACCAAAAAAGTTGCTGACCACAAAAATTGCCAACACTGAGTATAAAGATATGTGCAAGATTTCCCAAAAGATGTTTTTTTATGAAATGATGCATAAAGTAAACATAAAAAAAAGATAATACTGTTACTTGGTCGTTATTTATAGGTTATTCTGTGAATTCTGAATTCACTTGGATGGATTCAGAATTTTTCAAATTGCAAACTTTACTATTATATTTTTTTTGATTTAAAGCTTAGAATTAACTTAGAATTAAGGCTTAGGTTAGATACTAAGCTTTTTAGAGTACTAAGCGTTTCACTTGGCAGTTAGTGCTTCAAACGCCAATTATAAAGCCGTTTTTAAGAAATAGTATACGTATTACCTTTGGTGAAACGTTAAACTCGCTCTAAAAATAAACAAGCAACCAAATTTTAAATAAACAACAATATATAATAGTTTATAGGAACGTTAACAACTCGGTTTAGTCGGTTTTTAAGTGGATTAAGTCGAACTTTTTGAAGTCGACTTCAAGTTTACTTCAATAACCACATGATATTTGAATAGATATAGCAAGAGCGGTTTTCAATTTATACTAAAATGTGAAATTTTATGAACATATGCTGTACGTACGTGCGTAATGACGTACATACGTATGTACAGTGTATTGTACATTGAATTATTAAACCAATTATACTTCTTCCATCATATGATTTTTAATTGAATCTAAGTCTGATGCTTACTCGACTTCTGGAGTTGTCATTTTGGACCGAAAGTTTAATAACCCTAATAGTTTATCGCTATTTTCGAATTAGTGCGATCAATGGATTTTGTGAATCAATGAATCCTGCATGCTGCCATTGTTAAAACAATGGCAGCATGCAAGATTCATGGGATTCATAAAAATTCATTGATTCATTAATTCGAAAGCAGTGATAAAAATGGCATTTGATCATCTAATATTTTTTTTTTTTTTTTGAAGCAGCGGCAACTTTAGCCTGGATTTTATTTGATATTTATAAATTACTACATTAATCTTATTAAAGGTTTATGATTTATTAATTTGATAAATAATTGTTTATTATATTGTATTTGCTTAAAGTTTAAAAAATGTAACTTATTTTAATGAATAAGTTTTTTAAAAACTTTGATCAAATTTGATAAATTTTGTTATATTTTAATAAGCTTTTTATTTTTTAAAAACTTTATAATAGCTTTAATTTATATATTTTATTTTTTATAACATTTATTACAATAACTTTGAAATTTTTAATAATCTAGAATAATAATTTATGAAAAATATATATATTGACTTTAAAGTAAAAGGATTTTATTTATAATACCTGGAATAAGAAAAAAAATTATAACCTTTAAAATTAGTAGGTTAGTGTTAAAGATGTATTATATGCAAAATTAAGTGCTAAATATTTTTGATTAAGAGCTCTAAATTGTTTTTTTAAATAAAATTTTGATATTAATGATATTTGAAATTTTTTTTCTTCTTATACCGGGTACCATACCTAGAGGATACGAATAGATTTTTTTTAAAAAAAAATTAATAAATAAAAAAGTTTTTTGATAAAAGAAAGAAAGCTTTCCTATAATCTGTCCTCAACCATACAATAGCACGAAAAAATAACAACACTCACTAACTCTCCAAAAAGAATACCGTAAATTACCGTGCAAGTTATCTGGATATTTTTGGTTATTTCATTTCGCCTAACAACAATCCTTGATTTATACCTCAGGGCAGGGTAGGATATATTATGTTGGAGTATCCTATTAGAAAAAAAACATAATTTATTATTAAATCGGTCATTGACAAATACCACGCCCGTGCGATATCAAACGATCAAAATCCATTTCTTTAGAGCCTGGAAATTTTCCGAAATAAAAATAGAAGTATATGTGAACTTTTTGAACCAGTGCATCTACGCAGAAAATATGATTTTTGGATTCCTTTAAGCATGCTCTATAATGATACAGAGCTATTTTTTCATTTTTATTAACATTAACTGTTTTTTGTAGCTAATTTTTTCTTTTTTTGCTTTAAAATATGTAATATTAAGAAATATTATAGAGCATATCAAGAGGAATCCAAAAATTATATATATTTTTTTACATAGACGCACTGGTTCAAAAGTTGTAAGAATTCGAATTTCGGAAAATTTTTTGTTGATCGCACAAGGGGTATATAGAACCAAGGGGGTACCTTGCACAGCAATTTACGGTAAAGATTTTATAACGATAAACTTTGTTAACCATACATACATTTGAAATTATTGTCGCAATGCACTCTATATATTTGTATTTCAAATAGAAAACCTACACAGTACAGGATGATTGGAAAATGGAAATTTTATAAAGAAACGGGATCACATAGGATTATGAATTGCATTTAAATTTTGATTGGCATACATTGCTTTTAACGACTACACAATCTAGAATGTTTTCAGCTTGGATTTTATGCTACACCTGCCAAAACTGCTAAAAAAAGTTTTTGAATGTTTTAAAGATCCGGTACATACCTGCTTTCTGACACTAAATAGGTTAAATAAGTCAGATGATCGAATTATGTAATAATCAGAACAGAAGGGAATTTTAGCCAAATTGTTTATTATCGTCAAATAATGACGTGACTGATTACACAACATACTACACGACATATACACACACACTGATAAAATATCGCGATCTATAAGTGCAGAAGTGTGCTTCTAATCTAAAAATTATAAAATTCTATCTATGTCTTACTATAATCAACAAGTATATGGTAAACCACCTTCACAAGGTCCTCCACTACCACCACGACAAGGATCTCAACCTCCGCCAATTTCTAGTCCGTCCTCACTGCATGATTTGTAATCTTTAACGAAGTTACTTTATAATAATGCTAATTATTTTTGTTTTTGCTTTTTAGATCGGCCACCACCAAGTGGCGGTCAACCATATATTCCACCTGGCGCTGATCCTCAATTATACTTCTGGTTCCAAGCTGTAGACTCAGACAAAAGTGGGTCCTTGACCACAGAAGAATTACAAAGGGCTTTGATTAATGGTATGCTTAAGCTTTAACATAGTGTTGATTTGGGTCGGACTAATTGCTTGTCTTTAAAGAATATTTTAATGACCTGGTGGTCTGGTTTGACCCATGGTGGTTTAACACAACTTTTACTAACTTTGTTGGTTCCAAATTATTAGGAGATTGGAGTCCGTTTAACCTTGAAACAGTTCGGTTAATGATGAATATGTTTGACACCGGTACATATTTATTTCAACATCAACAAACCACACATTAGTGTTTAACAACTCAAGCTATTTTACTACTAAAGATGCTGCTGAAATAAAATTAGTGTGGTGAAGTAATGTAATTTAAAATTAATTTCACCAGCATCTCTATTCTTAGTAATAAATAATCTCCGTGATCTTGATATTAGTGATAGAGGCGTTAATAATTTTGCTTACATTAATTATTATTATTATTATTATTATTAATGTTATTTAAGATAACAGCGGAACGATTAATTTCTCTGAATTTGTTGGGCTTTGGCGATATATTGAAGATTGGAAGAGATGCTTTCAAAAATTTGATGTTGACGGATCAGGCACTATTAATTTTCAAGAACTTAAAACTGCGCTAAAATCGTTTGGATACAATTTAAGCGATAGTTTTATTCATTTACTTCTAACAAAGTATGATAAATACGGTAAGTTAATATTTCTATTTTATATTGGTAGTGTTCTAAAAGATTATTAATCAATATAATGATGCATAAAAATAATAGGAAGAGGAGACGTAACTTTTGATAATTTCGTGGTATGTGTATATTGAATTCTTTGAATTTAACCTGATCTGTTGAGAGCTCTATGTAAAAATAATCCATTTTGTGCAGCAATCATGCGTGACTATCAAGACTCTTACCGATGCCTTCCGACGTTATGATTCGGATAACGATGGTTGGATTTTAATCAATTATGAGCAGGTACCTAAAATAACATGTAATATCCACTGTTACTGACTTTTCTTTGGCTTTATTTAACGCATTTTTTATGATTCAGTTTTTAGAGTTGGTTATTAACAACAGATAAAATATTTCAATGGGTGTGATTTCATTTTTTATTAAAACAGATGATACATTTTCGAGAATAATGAAATATGCAAATGGTTGGTTAGTGTATTTGAAAGAGATGAAGCATAGACGTTTAATTTCATGCATATTAGATATAGCAAATGATGGGTAATTAGCATGATATGAGATTTTATGAGATCTTTGCTAGAAAATCATGTTTCGATAATATTCTTGGGTCAATTTTCTTAGAAAGGTCCCATACGGTTTTGGATGATTATTCTTATTAATTTTAGGTTGACTTTTATTATAAATTTTTGAAGTAGTAAATTTAAACTACAAACCCGTTTTAGTAGCATTAAAGGCATTCTAATTTAAATAAAGATATATATATATACTCTTACAATGCGATATAATGTTTCGACAGAAAATATATTTCCTATTGAGAGTTGATTATATGATTTTAATAATTACATAAATCAAATTTTGAATTTACACCTATCTTTAAGATGAATAATAAAAAAAAATGATTGGCTAATATTAGAGTAATTTGCAATAATTAGCTATGGTAATTTCAAAAAATGTTCTTAGTAAAGCTTTTAAAATTATATGATCTATATATATATAGTGTTTTTTATTATAACATTTTAGTAAAAAATTCTAAGAACTAGAGATAACTAAACTAAAAATAAGTTATTATTTAATTAGCAATTAACATAAGAACAGGAAATTTTAATTATAAAAGTTGGTGATAAATATTTATATAGTTTTAATAGTAATATGGAATCCAATTTCCCAAAATCATATAGTAAAAAGATATAAGTTCAAAATTTCGGCTCTTAATAAATATCTTTTGATGCTTGAAATTCTATCGGACTTTTAACAAAACGAAAGCCAAATACCATATTTTTATGCCTACATAATTTAATTTATATTATATTTCAACTATTAATACTTTATATTATAGGGAAACTGGATCCAATATTTCGAAATATTATAGTAAAACTATCTTACACGATGTGTATATATGTCGTACGTCGGAACGAAATTATTGTAGATTTATAATCCACTTAGGTTGGAATTGAATTCCAAATGTAGTCCAAATTGATACGAAATTTAAAGCAACTTAAGTCGATTATATATTTGGTACTATATAATTGATAATTTTAATAGCAACTTGATTTAAATTCGATACTGTAATAATCATGATATATTATCAAAATAAAATAAAATATTTTATTATTTATTTATTTTTTTTTAATTTCACTTTTCATTCTTTGCAACTCTCTCTATCTGATGACCGAATATTAAGATAATCCACTTTTACCCCGTAATTCAAAGAATTGCCTTCCGAAAGATCTAGTAATAAGACGGCAACTAGGCAACATTAAACCTTACGTGATGACTTTTTTTGCATTAAGGTTTTACAAGATTCAACAATACAACAATCGGGGATGCGAAAAATCGTTATTTGGCAAAAAATACATGATTAAAATAGTATTTTTTCAATGCTCATAGACATTCGAAAAGCATCTATTATGCAATCCTCTTCACAAGTAAGCG
>CAJVPU010001771.1:0-12031 GCA_910591775.1 Dentiscutata heterogama | reverse complement strand
ATCAAGGGCGAAATCTAGCTGGCATGCTGTAGTAAAATATTTTTGATATTCATCATTGCATTACATAAGAACCTAATTTTTGTATACATATGTTAAATTTAGATTTACTACAGGATTTTACTTTAATATTTTACACATCTTAAACACATGAATATTAGGTAAACCCGGAAAATAAAGCTATTGATTATTGTAACATCTTCACACCTGATAGCAACACTAGTTAAGTTCCGAGTTTTAGGGAGACTGCGATGCGTAGTTACCTGATTGTTTTATATACGGCAAAACCCCCTAAGTAAGCTGCACTTAAAGAGAATGCGCATTTAGAGAATTGCAGCTATATTTATAGTTGTTGGATAAATTGCGTGAAGCACAGTACACAATTAATAAAAACTTTAAATTGTACAAATTACATTAACAATGGCATACAAAAAAAAAGCGATAATTTACTTATTTGTTTGCACTAATCACTAATAAGATATGCTGGAAGAATCATCTCCGGGTTAGTGTATAGATTTCTACTAAATATAGTAATTACTCAACAATCCATTATAATTCTATGTATGCGCATGCAATACGCCAAACCTTATTTATTACAATTATACGTATTATAGAACAACCAAAAAAGAAATAGTTTGAATCTAGAAAATTCTATGTACGTACGTACGTATGTACAGGCATACAGTAAAACATACATCATATTCTTGTTAATAAACTTTATAATGTTGAATTTATTTTAAACCAATTTTTGAGTCACACCGCTTACTATATATTGGCTAATATTGATTATTCTTAGCAAAATAAGTTTGACATGTAATTATGGTTTAAGCATGTGTTAAATTGATCAAGGACTGAACCATAAGAATATAGTGAATTCAGTTAGGTTAGGTCGAATGTACTTTTTAATACGTATCTAGTTTGAACCTCAATATTAATTGATTGAACAAGCCAGCTAGACTATACCGATACAGTATAATAATATTTTTATTAATCTAGATTCTAGATTCTCAACATACTGTGGCGTTTTTTAAATTTAATAGGGACATTGTTAGAGATCCGTGAGATTCATGCATGTTTTAAATATCCCGGAGAACAATATGTGGCCGTTACTACTTTACTTTGTTCAGTGAAAATTGGGTAGACTATAAAGGTACTGTACCTGTCAGTTATGTACATATGGATGTATGTATATGCATGTTATGTACAAATTTAGTAATGCCATTATCGATAAAATAGGAATTTTTACTTTGTAATGCTGGTCAAAATTATCATCAAAAAGGCCACTATTTGTGTAGTGTTGGCCAGAGGTGCCTTTTCTGGGGTTACACGGTAATGATTTGCATATCTTTTATATTGCTTCTATGGAATTGAGTTAATACATCAAGCAAGTTTCCAGTAATTCCGGACTAAATAAGGTTAAATGACGCGAACTTACTGTAATTGTTTGTTTCTGTTCGCCAAAAAACATTAAAAGAATTAAAATCATTATTCGGTTTTCTGTTGCACAAGCAATAGATGTATCGAGAATTGTTTGTTTTGTTTTGTTTTAAAATAAATAAATTAATTAGTATACGAATGGAAATCTTCTTATTTAAAGGCAATGCCTCCTTAATCTTTGAACCCTCGCAAGCAAAAAAATTCGAATTTTATGAATAAATCTCAAGAAATCATGAACCAATCGGGAATTCCACAATCGTGCTACGAAAATTCATTGAATAATGAATTGTTTAGTAGTTCACCCTATCAATTAACATTAGAAATAAATAAACTCATTTCACCTCCGCAAAACACTCGTAAAGCAAAAAAATTTCTAAAAAATCCTCAATCTGCCTCACCACCGAGGCCTTCAAATGCATTTATCCTTTTTCGCCGTGATTTCTTTGAAAAACAAAAGCGAAACGGGACAAAAATGAAACTTAATGATATGTCACGCGAAGCAAAAAATGTGTGGGATAATTTATCTAATGAAGCTAAAAGCTACTTCGATGTTCTTGCAACTTGGGCGAAAAAAAGACACGACGAATTATACCCGAACTATAAATATGATCCCAAACCTAAAAAGCCACGATCAAAAGTTACACACCGAAAAAATAACAAAGCCGAACGATTCTCGACAATTAGCTATGAAAAAACGTGTAAAACTACAATTGAAGAATCAGAAAAAAACCCTAAAACTTCTATTGAAAATAGTTCTAATTTTGAACTCCCATTTTTCCCCGATTTGGGCATAATTTCTTATCCGTTTGGTTTACGCAATGATTTTGCTATCGATGATTTTTTATTATATCCATACGTTTCTGAATCGATAAATAATGTCGTTACTGAACAAAAATTTTTCAATGATTTACCATCATATCCCGAATACGGTTTTGAACCGATAAATAATTCCGAACTTCAGGCCAATGATCAAGGCTTTTTCGTTGATAATCGCGAATACGTTTTTGGTCCGATCGAATATCAGACTACTGATCAAAACTTTTTCAATCAATATTTCGTTGATTATCGCGAATACGTTTTTGATTCGATCGAACATCAGACTACTGATCAAAATTTCGATCATTATATTAATTACGATCAGCAACCTGGTGCTAACTGTTAAGTTTTCGTTCGTTTTTCTCCTTTAAAACACCGGCAGCTTATTTTTTTATGCTTTTGATATACCTGTATGATCACTTCTAAAATCATAAGATTTGTTTCGGCCATTTATGTTATCTCATTTTCTACTAAGATTTATTGATTTTCCAAACTTTATGTTGAAATTTAATGTGGCATAAGATATGCAATATGGTATAAGAATTCATGTTTTATAAGATATGTATTATGCAAAAAAATATGTTATGGCAATTATATATATATTCTGGGGTCATTATAAGGGAAATAAGATCATGAAAATGCAAAAAATATATATACATATGCATATATGTATAATTATTTGATTTCGGGTGTTTTAAAGAATTTCGATATTACAAATATGTACAGTACACATTGTTTTCGTTAATTGTTTTCGGATTTTTAACAATATTTTTAAATTAATAATTTTTATCTTATAACAATTTTTTTTATTAAATACAATATTTATCAACTATACAATTTTTACTAAACTATATATTTTAAATAAATATTTATATATTTTCTAAAATCATCGTTTTTATTATTGTTATTAGTGAGTTTGTTGACTTGCTCTTAATTGGTTGTTGATCTTTAATTTCGTTGCATTACTTGCTCATTTTCTTTTGTTGCCATTTGACTTTATTGTATATAATTTATGCTTTAGTATCTACAACTCAGAATAGAGTTTAAAAAGGTCTCTTATCATATGATCCAAACGATACTGCACACGCATATTATTAAAAAATTTTATAGTGGCTTCATTGAAAGATTCCTATCAAGCATGAATTAATTTTTTATCCAATAAAAGAACATTGATCGAAATTGCTATAACTATAATTTGTGAAACTTGTGAATAATCTATTTTTTAAATTGCATTTAAATATTATTCGTGATTTGAGGTTTCATGGCTATGTTATAATCGGGGGTTTTTTTTTAAAGATTTATAAATTGTTCTAGTACAGTACATCTACATACGAAACAAGTACTTAGGATGATTTATCTATACCAGATACCATGAACATAGTGAAACGAAGTGTATGGTTTTATTAATAAAACTGGTAGTAAAATCTTATTGGATGATACATCGAGGCAGATCTCTTTCTCACGTTACATCTTGTGTAACTTCCGATTTAATCTAAGCTGACAACTAAAAACGTGCCTACACGTACTGTATATCATACACTTTTAAAGAACTGTTAAGTCAAGCTCAAGCTCTAGAAAAGTATATAAATTATCAAAGCGATGATGTTTTATAGGCCTAAGCCACAATTATTACGCTCTTAAATAAATTTACTTATTGTACTAAAAACGGTTATATCTAATTCCACGATGGTCAATAGGCTATTTGTCTGACATCATACATAGTACATAGGGTTAATTGTTCATTCGAAATTTACTTAGTTAAAGTATGTTACTTTAATTAATTATTAAATTTAAATTTTATTTTTGATGTACAGCAATTATAAAAGTTAAAACAAGGGTTAAAGGCTTGAGATAGCAAAAATGGATTGAAATAAATTTCTTGTATTAAAATCCCGTACAATATTTATAAAATAAAAACTCAAAGAACATTTAATTTAGGTTCAATTTCTGGATTCTGACCTAAGCCTGGATCTGTTGAACCGACACATGAAGAATCGCGCAAAGTGAGGCTTAAGACTTTCATTTCATTCGTCTCCATCCTTTGTGCTTAAAATATACTAGGAATGTAGTGAAATAACAGAAATTTAATGAAGTAGTATGTGTAATTAATTGAGAAGTAGCAAAATATTGAAGCAAATCCCGTGTATTTGATAAAAAATTAATTTACTATGACTGTTCAATAATTTAAATATGATAATCTGTTATTTTGATAATTAATAGTCCACTTTTTTTTTTTTTATCGGTTATATTACTTTATGACAAATCCAATTCATCTCAAGTCTGATAATCTTTCAAAACCAATACAAAGTCTGTACATCACGCACATCAGTTTTAGGAGTATACGAGGACATTACTGCTATCTTACTTTGTTTTAATTTATTAAACGCTCTCTATGTACGTACGTTCGTACGTACATACGTACAATACGTGCACCTGTACAAATTTGGTATTCGTCATTGTCCCAAATAAGGTCACATAGTGCAGGCCAATTTGCATAGCGTTGGCCGGGAATGCTTATTTCCGAGGGAGTAATAATACCATTATGGTAAGTGATTTGCAATCTCATAGGCTTCTATTAGTTAGAAAGCTTTGGGTTTTTCCGAAATGGTAATATTGAATAAAATTAAATGATTCGTTCATGCTGCATTAATTTCAGAAGTTTGTTTTCCGTTTCGCCAAAAGATATTAAGAATTAACCATTATTCTATTCTTGTTACACAAATTATTATGACGCAGCCGGATAAACTGCTTTTTTATTTTTTTTAAATCTTAAATAATTAAATGAATATATCGACATATATTGAAATTTTTTTTTATTTAAAGGCAATGCCTCCCTAGTCTTTGAATCTTCACAATAAAAATTATAATGACTTATCAGTCAATGATGAAATTGGGAGAAGTTCAATTTATAAATGACTCTCCCGAGAGGGGACTCTATAAATCTTTTTTTGAAAATTCATCAGATGATGAATTGTTCAGTGAAAAACCACCTTATCCTTTAGGCATGGATATCGAAGAACTTATATCTCCTCCAGAAACTTCTCGAACAACCGTAAAATATAAAAAACACCCAGATCTATCAAATCCACCACGACCACAAAATGATTGGGTCTTATTTCGTAGAAATTTCACAGCTCTATTAAAACTAAATGGAATAAAAATGAAAAACACTAAAATTTCCAGTTTAGCGGCCGATGAATGGCGGAGACAACCTCCCAAAGTTCGTCGATATTTTAAATTTCTGGAAGATCGGGCCAAGGAGAAGCATAGCAAATTATATCCAGAATTCAAATTTTCTCCTAAAAAAAAAAGTAAACCAAAAAAAAAACAACAAAATAATTCAATGGGTATAATTGAATTACAGCCCGAAAGTCATATTTATATGACACCAGATGAAACTTCTTCCGTTGATAATTTTTCTGAAGAGTTTAACTCTCAAGAAATTTCTAAGACACTTAATGATTTCCTTCTTTATAACGGAAGTCCAAATAATGATTGCTATGCGAAAAACATTTCTTTAATTCAGCAAGAAATTTCTGATCAAACGGATGATCAAGAAACTTCTACTCAAGAAATAGACTATCTTTTTTTCCAATTTATAAATCATGATATGCTTGATTAGCGTTATGTTTACGTTTTTTTTTCTTTAAAATTGGTACCTTATTTTATGCTTATCTATATACTGTAAGTTTTACACCTAAGATTTTATGTAACAAAAATATGTAATATGGTACAGAGAGACGCGTAATACGGGGTAAAAATATATATATTATGGCACAATATATATTTATGTTATTCACAAAAAGATGTGTTATGCATAAAAAAAAAAAAAAAAAAGAAGATACGTGTATATAGCATCATCGACGTAAAATAAGAGAAATAAAAAAAAAAAAATTATGAATATGTTAAAAAAAAACGAATATTTTAATGTTATTATTGGAAAATTTAATGCATCCTCATTTGAAAAATTAGTGTATAAATTACCTTTTCTATTTATAAGGAAAATCTTGATTTGATTGAATTGTTTGTGAAAATTACGTACGGAGTCCGTATTTTTTTCAAATGCAAAATTTTTAATCGATTGTTTTGTTTTATTTAATTTAACATAATTATTATCATTATTTTGAATTAAATTTTTACGATTGTTCGATTGCAATTACATATAATACTATATAATACCTAGTTTGTATGTATGATGACATAATGTGTTATAGTGCTAAGTAAAATTTTGTATGATAAATAAAGCAGACATTTATTACGTAATTTTCAAACATTGATAATTTGCAAGGAAAAATTATGCAGTAAATATTTAAAAAATATGCATAAAAAAAAGTATATTATGTAGAAAGAAGAGAAGTGTTATCATTAAACAAATATCATGAGCAGTGTAATATCGAAAATTCACAGTATATATGATTGCAGATCTCGCATATTATTGAATAGTGTGTGTGTGGCGACGTAGGAATGTGAACTTTATGAATATTGAATATTAACCCTAGCTGTACCCTAGCTGGCAGAACAAATTTTCACTGCAGATTCTCTATTTGATTGGTTTAAAAAAAACTAGGCCGGAATTGCTCGGAATTTTGCAAGTGAAAATTGTTACTGAGCCAAATTTATCACATTGTGGGCTTATTTTCCAAAAATTTCTGTTTTTGTTCCATTCGGATAAATCTGTCATCCGTTTGTCTGTGTCTAATTAACCGGATAATTTCAAATCTTTCAGATATCCGGTGTTACCGTATTTTCGCAGAATAACGCGCAAGGGTGTAATTTCGAATTTTGGCCCAAATTAAGCTTAATTTAGGCTAAAAATTCGAAATTACACCCTTGCGCGTTATTCCGCGAAAATACGGTATGCACTATTTTTTTTTTTTCTTTTCTTTATTTAGTTAGTATCATACTACGATTTTACGTATTGGTATTTTTTATCGTTACATATTTCTTATCGATATTCTGGGAAACGATCGTCGTGGCACGGTTGGTGATTAAGGGTAGGGTGAATGTAGGTCATTTTTATATATCTTCCCCAGTACGTATTGCCATAAAAATTTTACCATCACGTGATCACATCTAAAAATCTTTGTAGGGTTTGAGAGCTTTTAATAGCAAAATAGCTCAAGAAAAACTTTTTGTTAATACATGGAAGGTGATTTCTTATACAAATTTTTGAGAAATAAGCGTTTCTTAGTTTTTTTTAAGCATGGTTAAAAATCCTATGATTGGCTAAATAAAAATAAATAGAAATAATACAAACAATATAAAAAATTATCCAATCTAATTTCGGATCTTAATTTTGATCTCGTGAAATTAAGATCCGAAATTGGATTGGACAATTTTTATATTGTCTTTATTTATTTTTATTAGCCAATCAGAGGATTTTTATCCATGCTGTTTTTTTACAAACCGAACGTTTGTTTTGATTTTTCTGACCGTGTTACGTTGCATCAAATCATAATTAATTATTGGCTAATTTGCTGTAGATCATTACGTGATGGCAGAATTTTTCTAACCCCGTAGCTCACCCATAAAAAATTTCCGTTCGCGTGAAAAAATTAATCCAAATTTTACTAATAAAACTACCTTATACAGCAAAACCTCTCTAATTGCACGCCCTTGGGACCAGGCTATAGCATGCACTTAGGGAGGGTGTGCATTTATAGAATTAGTGTTTTTTCCTATTCTACTACAGTAATTGACAGTATTGCGAGTCTTTCCGATGATCATGCTTGTCTTTTGTGTTTATTTATTATTGCTAACATAATTAATATAAATGTTAGAAATTACCGGTGGTATTTAACATTATATACAATTTTATTGCTAAAATTTGGGGTTAGAAGTTATAAACTGAGTTAGAGGTTATATATAAAATCAAAATTTAGTTAGCAAAAAGTTTTTAGAGTTCTGAATATTTATTTAGAGCATCCCCTCTCGTTTACTTGGTTTTTAAGATATAACAACACGGTGATTGTCATTGGCGCTAAATAGCAAACTTCTATTTATTTATATTAAAATCTCCAAGATTTAATTTCCAATTTCTTATTTCTTATACTGTATGTCGATATAAACTATTATTTAATAACGGACCTATACATGTTATAGAAACTATTTGGCAAAATCTTTTGATGAAAAATTTTTGCAAATTTTACTGTATATCAACAATCAGTACCGTAAAAGTTCATATAAAAGACCGGGGTTTATTTCATTCCACCAATCTTTAAACCCTTTAGTAGACCCGGGTCTAGTACTTGCCCAGAAGTTATATCACGAAAAGAAAAAAAATTTAAAGTGCATACACACTTCGTATTTATAATTGGCATTTTAACTATTTGAAAAAAACAGCATTTAATTAATAAAGATTCTGTGGTCCGCACCCAGGTCTAATTCATGGTGGGTCTACTATTTTGGGGTTCTTGTATATGAACTTTTACGGTACTGAAATATTTCAGCCAAGCTGAAATTGTTTCTATGACGTTATAAATGTGGCTCAAATATCTAATATTTACAAATTTGTGAAATATTTGAGCATAGATCAACTTTTTAATTTTTACATTCACATGGAATTTTCACAAAACTTAATCTGATTAGATAATAAAAAACCATTAAAGCAAGTAAACAGGTTATGTACTGGAATAAAATATTAAATTTTTAATTGGCTTTAAAATCCTATGATTGTAGCATTATAGCGCTATAAAATAATTAACTCTAAAATGAAGTAGTTGAATCTGCTGTAATTATAAATCATTGAAAAACTTGCAAAAATATAATTTAAATTCAGCTTAGCATAAAAACTTAGAAAGTAAACTTCGCCCGCACATAACAATATTTAAACCTAAGCATAAAGGGTACGTTTATTAACTTACAAGAGACAATTTAGCTATAAAATACTGTTCAGTACATAACAAGATTATTTACGCAGATCAATATGAATGACTTTGTTGAAAAAGACGGATTTACATAATACACATAAGATAGAGGCTATTGCTATCTCGCTTTGTTTAAATTACTATTGAAATTAGGTAACCTATGAAATGTGTATATGTACAAATTTAGTGTTTGTCATTGTCTCCAAAAATAACAATTAATTTACGTATAATGCTGGCTAATTGTTATAAAGCAGGCCAAAATTTTCAAATTGTTGGATAGGGGGTATTTATTTCTGAGGAAACTTATTTTGGAAGAATTCTAACACGGTAACGATTTGCATATCTTTCTACATCATAATATCATAGGTTTAAGTTTCACGTAAAATGGTTGGTTCAAAATTTAAGTTTTTCCGGAAAAGACGATACTAAATAAAGCCGAATGACACGATCGTACTGCAACAGTTTCACCAAAAGATACCAAGAAATAATCATTATTCAATTTTGTTGCACAAATTGTTAGGACATCTGCTATAGCCGGATAAACCGAAAGATTTTTTTAAAAAATAAATCAATAACTATACTAATGGAAAATTTTTATATTTAAAGGCAATGCCACGCTGATTTTTGAATCCTCCGACATGAAAAATGTCATTGGAAGAAAAATCGGGAGAAATCCAACTCTCATTTAATGCATCTCCCGAGATGGGTTCTAAATCATTATATGAAAATTCATTAAATGATGAATTTTTTAGTCACTCTTTTCCGTATAGCTTAACGTTAGAAATTGAAGAGCTTATTTCACCACCGAAAAATTCGCGCAAAGCGAAAAATTTTCGAAAAAATCCTTCTTCTGCTTCACCCCCAAGGCCCCAAAATGCCTTTTTGTTATTCCGTCGTGATTTTCACGCTAAATTAAGACAAAAAGAAATAAAAATGAGCAATGGGGAAGTCTCTCGTTTGGCTTCGGAAGAATGGAATAAACTACCGAAAGAAGTTCTTCGTTTTTTTGAAACCCTCGAAAAGCTCGCCAAAGATAGGCATAGCGAAGTCTATCCAGACTATAAATATTCACCGAAAAAGGGTTGTAGGAAAAAATCTCTACATCGAATAAATAATAACGTAACAACAGAAGAAACATTTAGAATAGATAATATTGATGGTGGCATTAATTTTCGGGAACCGAACGCACCGGAAATTAGTACTGACGCCAAATATTCCGATACTATATTCGATTTTTCGGAATATATTTGTTTCGATCCCTAACATTAGTGTTAAAATTCTACTTCACATTTAACGTTTGCAGCCTTCATATATGATAATCCGTACGTACATAGGTACATATTACGACTTCTCATTTTTAATAAGCTTTTATTTAACAAAGATATATATATGCAAAAGATGCTATGACATAAAAAGAGATAGGTAGCATTGACTATAAAATACAGTATGACATCGTTATTTATTGATATGAATAAGGAAATATAACCTAAGTTTCGAATTTATGGAATAAAATAAATTTTTATGAAGAAAAAAAAATTTCCTTCAATAATAACTATATAATTATGTAATCATAAAAATACAATGTTTCTAGATTAATTCTTTGAACAACCATTGGAATATTACGTTGAGTATTTGAACATATTAAGGAATTCACGTAATTCAAAGTTCAAATGTTGAGTTATGGCAGAATGTTTCATTTAATTAAGAGAAGCGAAAATAATTTAGAGACATAATTGTATAATGAAAAATTATGAGCTAGTTGATTCAAGAAAAAACACAAAAACACTGGTCAAAATAAAATTTAATTTATGATATTACTATATTCCACATCAATAGTATGTTGATATAAAGCTTATAATCTCCTTATACTTTCAGACGAGCTTTCAAAAAGTTACACCAATTTGTTTTATCAATTCAGATTTTTTAAACAAAACAATACAGGATTATACATTCCTCAAACTATTATTCAATCCTCGAAATTTTGTAACAAAGGTTGTAAATAAATAAATCTGTTGGCTGAAAAAATATGCAATATAATTTTGTCTAATACAATCAATAATTTGGCAATTTTCGAGTGAATCAAAAAAATTTATTATGTGCAAGACGATATGATGCATGAATAGATATTTTTTAAAAATTTTTAAAATTCTTTACCTACATTATGTAATCAAAGAGGCAAATTTCTTATTGGGGGCGCCAACAAAACCTTACTTCACGTGTTGATCGACCAATAATGAATCAGCTCATGTAACGTAACACGATCAGGAAGATTCAAAACAAAACGTCCGCTTGCTTGTTTCTCAAACGATTACATAAGAAACCATCTTATGTACACTCAAAAAGTTTTTCTTGAGCGATTTTACTACATAGTGCCTAACTCTAACCCTCACACAAACGCTCACCCTAATCCTAACATAACATAAA
The DNA here is from genome assembly GCA_910591775.1 of Dentiscutata heterogama. Lineage (NCBI taxonomy): Eukaryota > Fungi > Glomeromycota > Glomeromycetes > Diversisporales > Gigasporaceae > Dentiscutata > Dentiscutata heterogama. The sequence goes on along the minus strand of CAJVPU010001771.1, from coordinate 491 downwards.
AAATTTTGCACCTGGATAAGGTATTTTTACATGTACAGTACGTACGTTGTGAAAGTGGTGACTAATAGTTTTAATCTAAAACTAACTAAAACACTAAGCTAAACAGCTAAACAATCCACTATCGGGCTTCAAGACACCTGAACCTTGAGTGGGAGGCTTCGAATAAAGGCGTGGAAGACTTGGTCCGAGATTCAAGGTCTTGTTGTGGGTTACCGGGATTCAGATAAGTCTTCTTAAATTCTTCTAATATGCCTTGCTAATATCCAATACTAATACTCTATATTCTTCTTATTTTAGCGTACTGCGTATTTCCGGGATCACGTGTAATGTCACTTCGTAACTGCGATTCGGCGATTCAATATTCGGCTTCGATCTATCACGTCACGAGAAGGTATATTGGCTGAGATCGGATCTTCGATTTATCAACTATATCACGGATATCAGCGGTGATCGGTAATTTAATATTGGACTGCGATCGTTAAGATTCTTAA
>CAJVPU010001770.1:0-12032 GCA_910591775.1 Dentiscutata heterogama | reverse complement strand
CTTCACGTCACTTAAGCAGAAGTTTGTGTAACGGTTTATCGAAAAAAGACCCCTAAAAATCAAATCGGTGGATATGAAGACCCACGTTCTATTAGTAGGTTTTAAAATTGGCAAATGAATCAGACCCGGGTCTTGTTTACAGTAACTTGATATAGCAGACAGGTTTGGGAAAATTATCTTTGTCTTAAAAGGAACGCCTATGCGCATATACACAAAATATCGCGCAGGTAAGCATTATTTCACGAAAAAAAAAAAAAACTTCAAAAAAAAAAAAAAAACCATTTACAAGAGACCCACGGGTCTATTAGTGTGTTTTAAAATTGGCAAAATGAATCAGACCTGGGTTTTGTTTATGGTGACTTGATATAACAGACAGGTTTGGGAAAATTAAAAGAACGCTCATGCGCATATACTCAAAATATCGCACAGGTAAGCATTATTTCACGAAAAAAAAAAACTTCAAAAAAAAAAAAAAAAAACCATTTACAAAAGACCCACGGGTCTATTAGTGGGTTTTAAAATTGGCAAAATGGATCAGACCCGGGTCTTGTTTACGGTAACTTGATATAACAGACAGGTTTATTATCTTTGTCTTAAAAGAACGCCCATGCACATATACTCAAAATATCGCGCAGGTAAGCATTATTTCACAAAAAAAAAAAACTTCAAAAAAAAAAAAAAAAAACCATTTACAAGAGACCCACGGGTCTATTAGTGGGTTTTAAAATTGGCAAAATGAATCAGACCCGGGTCTTGTTTATAGTAACTTGATATAACAGACAGGTTTGGGAAAATTAAAAGAACGCCCATGCGCATATACTCAAAATATCACGCAGGTAAGCATTATTTCATGAAAAAAAAAAACTTCAAAAAAAAAAAAAACCATTTACAAGAGACCCACGGGTTTATTAGTGGGTTTTAAAATTGGCAAATGAAACAGACCCGGGTTTTGTTTACAGTAACTTGATATAACAGACAGGTTTATTATCTTTGTTTTAAAAGAATGCCCATGCGCATATACTCAAAATATCGCGCAGGTAAGCATTATTTCATGAAATATGATAAGCTTTATCATTATTAAGAATAAAAATTTTACTTATCTCAATTCATTGAGGTGCAGATTCTAGTTTTTTATTATGAAAACATGGATTGATATTATAGACATCTTGCATCATGCTACAAATATAAATAGACTTTAAGAATTTTAGATTTACTGTATGAATCGTCATCTTTCTTTTTTGCTGGTTTGATAATTCATTATTATAAACTTACGATAAATCCATTAATAATCGAAACTAAAAACCTATTAACGAACCTATTAACAAGTCCACTAACAAACTTGCTACATAACTCACTAATAAACCTTAGCACTTACCATTAATTCATCATTAATAAAAAAATTCTATCATTAAATAAAACTTCTCTATAAAAAAAAAGTTTATAATATGGATAATTATAATCATAATGAAGACAATGCAATAGGTCCCGATGACTCTGCTTCTACATTAGTTAGATCAGAAATATCAGAATCCATTGTTACTAATATGACTAATTCACAACGATATACATCTCCTGTTTGGGATCATTTTTCTTTAGTAACAAACAAACAAAAAGCTATGTGTAATTACTGTGAAATCAAGCTTAGCCATAAAAAAGGCTCCGGAACATCTCACCTTAGACGACATCTCAAATCATGTAAAAGGTATCAAAAATCAGCATCTAATGGCGGCTCATCAAATCTATCAAATCCACCAAATGGTCAAACACAATTAGATTTTAGTTCATATGTTAAACGACCTTCAAAAGACTCAAGTCGTAAAAATATAGTTGATATGATAATTAGAGATGAACTAAGTTTTCAGTTCGTGGAAAAACAAGGGTTTCAAAATTTTCTTAATGGAGTATTGCCTAATTTTGCTATTAGTGCTGACACAGTAAAGCGAGATGTTATAAACATCTATGATAAAAGAAAGGCATTTGTCAAAAATGTTCTTCAAAATATAAATAATAAAATCTCATTGACCTGTGATATTTGGACCTCGGTTCAACAACTTGGATATTTAGCAATTACAGCACATTTTATCGATAAAAACTGGAATCTTGTCTTTGTCTTACTATCATTTAAACTAATTCCTTTTCCCCACTCTGGAATTAATATTGCCAATTGTATTAAAGTTGAAATGGATGAGCATTTAATTACTAATAAGGTATATATAATTAAAACTATATTAAAAGTAGCCAATCATATATTTTTTTGATATGTACAAGTGATAGTGATTTAGATAGATCGCTTATTTTGGAACAAATATGTTACCATTACTAATTTTATATTTAAATTGGAAATCTGTTTAATTATATTATTAATTATAAATTATTCTAACTATAATAAAATTTTGCTATATTATCTTTTTTATTTTATAGCTACAAACTATTACCCTTGATAATGCAAGTTCAAATGACGTTGCAATTCATGAATTAGTTGATTATATTTCTCAAGATTCGCTTAATGATATTGATGAAGAAAGTTTCCATAATCGCTGTTTTGCACATATTTTAAACCTTATTGTGAAAGATGGTTTAAAAAAAATTTTAGGAGCAATCAGCAAAGTAATTATATTGTATATTATTTAGCTTTTTTGGATAATTTTTTAAAAATTTACTTGTTTTTTTTTAGATTCGCAACTGTGTTAAAGCAATACACTCAACTCCAAAAAAGCGTCAAATATATTTAGATATTTGTGAATACGAAACTGAAAATCCTATTATTCCATCATTAGATTGTGATACCCAATGGAATTCTACTTACACAATGTTACAATCTGCAATAAAAATGAAACATATAATTATTCGAATAAGTGATCGTGATCGAACTTTTCCAGATGTACCTAACGAAAATGAATGAAAGAAAGCAGATAATATTTGTACAATCTTAAAACCATTTTATGATTGTATAATATTTATTTACTTAAGTTTTTAAAAAACATATTAAATTTTTATTATATTAAGTAAATATTTATTATTAGTTTGTTTAAAAAATTACTTTTTTTTCTTTTAAAAAACAGATACTTTAAAAGCATCAGCAAACTCCTATCCGACTCTCAACAATACTTTTGCTTCTATTTTAAATATTCGTACTCATCTTTTCAATATGAAAGATCATAATGATAGCTTTATCCGTGATATTTCTGGACCTATGATAGAAAAGTTTAATAAATATTGGAATGATAGTAATTTTTTATATATTATTGCATGCATACTTGACTCTCGTTATAAGTTACAATTTATTTTATTCTTTTATCGTGAAAAGGAACGATTAGAATTGAATGACCTTGATAAAAAAATGCAAGATATTAGAAAAAAGTATATATTTATTAATTTAATTGTTTATAACTTTATACTACTAAAATTATTTATAATTTAAAAATAGATTTGAAAATATATACCTTCAAACTTATTACCCTCCACTAGCAATTAACTGTTCAACTAGTCACGAAGCTATCAGTATTGAAGATGATACATTGATGCTCAAAGATCATATTAGTGATTTTTTTGAATATACAATAAGAAGCTCTCAAGCTAATGAAAATAATATGCTTTATGAAGTTAATCAATATTTAGATGAACAAATTGCAACTAAAACTACAAATGTTCTCAAATGGTGGAAACTTAATGAAGATCGCTTTCCAACTTTGTTAGTAATGGCCTGAGATTTTCTTGCGATACCATCTACTAGTGTTGCATCCGAACAAATGTTTAGCTGTGCAGGACGTATTATCGATGATCATCATGCTTCATTAGACCCAGACACAATAACAGCATTAATGTGTCAGCGAAATTGGTTAGAAGTAGCAACAAAGTTTGGATGGGACTTATAATAGTAAAAATGTAAAAATTTAATCTAAACTTGCTATTTATAATTATCATTTACACTAATTAAATAAATATTCTTTGTTTCCCGATATTTTTTATAGATTACGATTAGAGTTGGATTTAAATTTATACCTTCATTTCTATTTGATAATCGATTTGGAATATTTTCAATATCGCTCCTTGTCTCAATTTATATAATTCATTTAGGGAATGCTTAATGTTAGATATTAAATGAACTGCGTATAATGCATTCTATCTCTTTATTACAATTAGTTTTTTTGCTTCAACAGATTGCTAGTAAAAACTAAATGCTGCATTTTTTTTAAAAAAAAAAAAAAAGAAAAAAAAAAGAAAAAAAAAATTGAAAAAAATAGAAAAAAAGAAAAAAAAGAAAACGTTTTGTATTGTTCATAAGTTCAAGAATTTCTGGCATAATAGCATATATTTTCCTTTTTATACATTTTTTTTTCTCCGTAAGAAAAACACTTACTATAAATCTATGCTTGATTTAATGGTAGAAAAAAAATTTGCCAATTATCATTGTAATCCTAATAGGAATAAAGTTGAAGCGAAGTCTAAAAAAAGTAGCATTTGAATTAATATTTTATAGTGATAATTAGTAAAGCGTAAAAGTTCTATTTATAGTAGCTTTTGAACCAGTTAAACTTGAGTATTATTTTGATAACCTGGCTTGGAAAAGTTTGCTATTAATCGAGTATTCGAAGAGATCGCTCAAATAATATGCATACATCCTCATTCTTGACGTTAACGAATTAAAAAGAATAAGAATCGCCAAGTATCAATAGAGTGGTTCAAACCTAATGCTCAGGGTTTCTGATTTCGAATACTCGTAAAAATACAATTAATATTCTTGAAAAAAAACAAATAAGGTTACTCATTTCATCTCCAAATAACACCTATTTTATTTTCATATTCAAAAAAGAAATAGGGCTTTTAAAACCCCACTTTATTTTGAATAAGTTAACTTTGAATCGCCCTAATACGGGCTTATAGATTTATTTATCTATTCGTTTATTTATTTATTTATTATTATTTTATTAAATTGTTGTTCTTTAAAACGATAACCACCACGATGGCATGTGAGCAATATTGTAAGCAATATTGTGAGCAATATTGTGAACAATATTGTGAATGATATTGAGAGCGTGATTGTGAGCGAAGTTGAAAGTGAGATGTGAAGGGATTAAAAGAGACTTAAAAACGTAGCGCAGTAGCTTTAACATGAATTTTCGCTTTAATAAAGTTACCTTCAGACTTTGATGTCTTTAAAAGAGTTTTAACGAAGAATCGATTTCTCAATTGACATCTATTTTATTTATGTACATGTTTAGTATTTTTTTATTTTGATACATCTAAATTTATTTATTTTATTTTCGTCATACCTTAATTATCACCTTTAAGAAATTCGTTACTGATCGCTATTCTTAAAGTAAACTACCCTTAATCCGTTATTTTATTTTCTTAAACTTCCTTACCATTACTCCTGCATCATTTATCCTTGAATTAAATACATCTCCCGCATAACATTTAAACTGACCTGATTACTGATTGATTTAATTTATTGATAATCGTGATCGATCCCGAATTAGCTATCTTGTGACCTCATATCACGTGTTCTGTCTTCGTAAATCGGATAATCGCTCTCCCAATTAATAGTTAACAGTAGCGATATTAAAAGATTTATTATTGCACTTGTAATTTTGTATGAGTAAATTTAGGCCCACAGGCAGTTCATAGATACCTGTGGGCCTAACAGGCCGGGCTAGGGTATTGAATTTTGGGCTCTAGGGTAAGGGTAAGGGCTCAATAGTTAAGCCCTTACACAAACGGGTAGGGCTAGGGTATTGCTATTACCCGGCCCTACCCGGCCCATGCGGAGGTCTAGCCACAACCTTCCTAATTTAGTTTCCTGTTACTTACTCTTGCCCTTGCAAGGTTCACAACAACCCTGGTACCCACATTCGAACCTTCTTCTTTCCTGGATTCTTTATTGGTCCCTCCTTTACTTCCAGCTGGCAACCCAGAAGGGTTGGTCTGCCCAGGCTCTAAGTGCCTCACGGTCGCCCTTCCCTTGGTACATGCTTCCAGAGCATATGTTCTTTTCCTCCAGTTGGCATTCCGGCAGTTCGGCTGGTATGTCCTTCCACTCAAGGACCTGGTCGTTCGGTTCTCTGATCTCAGTCTCCAGTTCTGAATCTAGTTTATATATTATTTCAAAAATACAGACTTAATAAACTATATAACTTATTAGAAGTATATACTGCAAATTTTAAAAAAATAATCACTGAACAATTTAAACAATTGAAAAAGTAATTTTATTTTTTTTTTAAAAAAAATACAAATTATAATTCTCCATATCTAAACACTTGATATTCTTTACTAAAACAATACTTTTTTATTGTCTTGATTCTATAAACAATTTTCTCTTTTTTTCTTACTAACTAAGACAATAAAGCATTTTAACTTAATACTTCTGCCATTTGAAGTTGCTCTTGAACAGATACTAGTTGATAAAAAAAAATTTGATATTTTTGCTAAAAACTATAAAAAAAAAAAAAAAAAATTATTATTACTATTATTATTATTTTTTTTTATATATATTAGACAATTCTGCTTTTCTTTTTTATTAGAATTTACAATAACTATTGCTATCTACAACAGTATATAAGCTATTCTAAAAGTATAAGAAAGACTTACTCAATACTGAAGTACCCAGATACAACCTGCTATATAACTATTTATCTCCATCAGGGTCTCAAACTATACTTGAAACTTGTTTTTTAATATCACTAATTGGTTGTTAATACCATATCAGGATCGTATTTCTTTTCTTAAAATTTTTCCTTCTTTATAAAAAGCAAGTTGAAAAAGAGAAAAAAGTATAATATGCTACCAAGAAAATAAACACACTAATAAAAGGGAAAAAACCAATACAAAAAAGAAAAAACAAAAGAAAAGAAGACAGATACTAATAAAAAAAAAAAAAAATAACAAAAGAAAAAATATCGAAGCTAACAAAAAAAAAAACAAAAAGAAACAAAGAAGAACTATTATAACCTGTACTAGGCTTAAAAAATTATATAACAAATACAACATTTGTATATCTCTACTGTAAAGCTATATCTTAATGAAAAAATTTTTTTCTAACTATCTAAATATCTATGTATAGCTTATTAGGTAGAGGCATTATCACATGGAGTAGCACTATATTTGTTAGCAAACAAAACACATAGTTGCAATCTACTGCAATGTCCCAATTTGTATGGAGTAAACAATGCTGATCTTTTGATAAAGATAAGCTATTTTGCTCACTTTTTACAAAAATTTTGTTGAAAGAGTAAGTGAGTAATAGTATAAAGTATAGCTCTTGTACTCTTTTTAAAAGAAAGTATATTTTTTTTCAAAACTAATAAAATATATAGAGCTGAGTATATTGCTGATTTTCTTGTCAGTAGGTAATAAACTCTAAACTTGTTAGCAAATAGCATATGAGAACTACTTCTAAATAACAAGTGCTGTTTCCACAGTGAGTGATAAGCCTTAGGCCTATTAGCAGGTAGCATATAAGAACTATCTCTAAATAACAGGTGCCAGTTTATGGTTTTGACCAGTCTTGTTTTCTTCTTTTCTACTATAGTTTACTGTTCTTGCAAAAAAAATTTTGTTGTGATTTTTAGTACAAGAGATCATCAGAAAGAGTGTCTGATTACCAATTTGTTTTGGTAATTATTATTATTATTATTATTATTTTATTTTTTATTTTTTATTTTTTATTTTTTATTTTTTTTTTAAAAAAAAAACACATCTAAGCATGCTTTATTTATTTACATAATTATTAAGTTTGAAATGTACAAGATTTGTATTAGAAGATTAGAAATTTAAGAATGTTGGTTGGTTCTCTAGTTCCCAAAAGGGCTTATTGTTTGCTATTCTATATAGTAGCTTGATCTCGAATTTAAGTTTTGCATTGACTATTCTTATAACTACTTCTAAAACTAGCAAATTATTACCCTATCTGGCTTAAGTATACTAACACTAGATCAGGTATACTATATTAATATGTAGCTAGGTGGCCGCTTCTTATTTTTTAATATTTTCAATATTGTTCGTCTAAAAGATCTCTTCTATGTGAGTAGGTGGCTTTTTCTCACTTGAGGTCATTAGTAAGTTGTAGGCTATCTCCCATATTTTCTTGCTAATTGGGTATTTAAATACGAAGTATTCTATTGTTTGTGTTATGTGTAGGCAGTAGGAACAGTTTCCCATAGCATTGTGACTAATATATACTAGGCGATAGTCTAGAGAGAGGGCCCTATAGGCGAGACACCAAAAAATATTCTTTTTCTTGTTTAGGAGCTATTTAGATTTTAACCATTCAAAGCCAGTTGGTTTTTGAGGTACATTCTCTGTACTACTTGTTTGGTTAGAAGGGTTATGGAGATTTTGAATTGCCTTCTTGATACTAAATTATTGTCTTTCTATTTCTTGGATGCTAATCTCATTAAGCTCCCAGAGCCAATTACTGTTTGAATTAACTCTACCCTTGAACCTGGCCCAGGCAGTGACATAGGGTTTTCATCTGTCTGGCCAGCCCTTAGTTTTACATGGTGATTGTAAGAGGGTGGCTAAGATCTGAATACCTCTTTTTCTAGTGAGTTCTCATTCTGTGATATTTTTTTTGGTTGTTGCCCAGAAGGTGTTGCTAGAGAGAAGTTTAAACCACACTGAAAGCAGTCTAGCATCTAAGGAGAGTGATAAAAATCAGGTGATTTTTTAGGGGGGGAGAGAAGTAAAAAAAGTTAAAATTATATATAAAGACCTGATCAAATATATAATAAGAAGGGGGGAGGGGGGTATGCCTCTGATAAAAATAAATCAGGTAATAAATAACACTGCCCTAATATGTTCTTGAGTACTGGTGCTGCTAGGCCTTCTAGCTTATAGCTATATTGAAAGACTGAGAGTTGAGATAGTATTCTAGAGTTATTCTTGATCCACTTTGTGATCAGTGTGTTGATTTTATTTAGTTGTTTTCTTGTTGGAGGAAGTAAGTAGGCTAGATACCATATTTTTGAGATTAGTAGTGTTTTTGCAACAAGAATTTTCTCTTTAAGTGAGAGGTTTTTTTGTGCTAGGTCTTGTATTTTGTTCTTGATTATTTTTATTATATCAGATCATAGAGCCTTGTCTGGATTTTCATTTACATCTATCTTGTATCCAAGAACTGTGAATGAGACTTGGCTATTGTGTATGATATTAAAGTTTTTTTGTTCTAATAATTCTACTCTTTGAGCATTTTCTATAAATGGGAGTAGGGAAGATTTGGTTTTGTTGATTTTGGCATTTGAAGCTTGTTCTTAATTTAGAAGAATTTCATTTATCTTGTCTTAGTCTGAGAGTGAGCCAATTCCTATTGTTAGGTTATCTGCATATGCTGCGATTTTAAAGAAAATGCTATGCACTAGTATGCCTCTAATATTGTTGCTTATTGTCCGTACAAGAGTGTTGATTGCTAAGATATATAGTAGAGGTGATAGAGGGTCTCCTTGTCTGACTCTTCTTTCTACTTTAAAAACTTCTGAGATATATCCCAGGTCCATAATATGAGTACTTTGTATAGAAAATAAAGCTTTGACAATCTTGATAAATTTCAGATCAAAATTCATTTTCTCGAGTATTATTTGTATGAAGTCATAACTGACATAGTTAAATGCCTTTTGCTGGTCAAGTAGAAAGATCCAGTGCTGTTTGGTCTGGTCATCTTGGTTTCTAAGCATTGTAATAATGTCTAGTGCTGTGTTTGTGATTGATCTTTCTGAGATGAATGCTTGTTGGGCTGGTCCAATAATGTTGTTGCAGATTGGGTTGACTCGGGTAGCTAGAATCTTCATAAAGATTTTTGCATTAGAGTTTACTAGAGATATTGGCCTTCAATTGTTTATGCTAGAGAGTTTATCTGCTTTTTTGAGTATAAGGGTAATAAGGCTTTTGCTTCAGAAGTCTGGGATCTGGCCTGAGTTTAGAATGTGGTTAAACAGTTTGGTTAGTACCAGTACTATAATTTCTTTAGTATCTTTGTAGAATTCATATGTAAGACCATCTGTTTCTGGTGACTTGTTGTTAGAAAGACTTTCAATTGTTAGTTTGACTTCTTTCTCATCTATTGTAGAGGTTAGAAAAATGTTTTGATCTGCTGTGACCTGTTCAAGATCTTTAATAAGTTAAGAGGCTATGCCTCTGTTAATTTCTTTCTTCTTGTAGATGTTTTAATATGTGTTGCATATATAGTCTATAGTTTGCTTCTGTGAGTTGCTATTGGGGTTATTTGGGTTGTGTATATTGAAGCAGCCTGTTGTTAAGTGTCTTGATTTGTATAGAGCAAAGAAGTATTTAGTGGATTTTTCACCTTCTTCGATCCATTTGGCATTTGATCTCAGCTATCACTTGCTAGATAAAGAGTTTAGTTCTTTTTGTAATTTTAAATTTAGGTCTTCAGTTATGAGTTTTAGCTTTTTCAGATTTGGGTTTTTGGCTATTTTGTTGTTCAGACTGCAAAGCTTTCTATAGATTTTTTGAATTGTTTTTTCTGGGGCTGAACAGGGTTTAAAAGCTTTTATTATTGATTGAATAGTGTATTTGTAAAAGTCCCAGAAGGAGAGATCTTGGATTAGATATTTTGTATTTTCTGAATAACATCTCTTTTAAAATCTGGGTTGTTCCAACTTTTCCTGTCAAATCTCCAGAGTAATGTGTAGCTATGATTTGGTTTTAAACACAACTTACTTTTAACTAGTAGATGGTCTGAGTTGCCAAAGTGAGTGCAAGTGTTGTTGCACATGTGACTGTAATCTGTGTTGATAAATATATAGTCTAAGTGGGTAGCTATTTTTTGATTTCTTTTTGTAGATTAATAAAAGATAAGAAAGAGTTTTTTGGATAACATAATGGCCATGTCTGTGTAATTTTGCAGTAGTTCTGAAATTAGACCTCGTGATAGATCTTGTTGTGCTATTACTTGACTTATTTTGTTTACTTCAGGATTTAAGTTTGTATTAAAATCACCTGCTATAATATTTATTCTGTTTTGGTCAGCTGTGGAGATCTAGCTTTTGAAGAATTCAACTCTGTCCACTAGGTTTGGTGGTGTATATATATTTGTAATGTAAAAAGCTTGCTGTCTGATAATTATATTAGTTGAAATTACTCTATCATTATGTGACTCTTGTGTATCAAGGAGCTTAATGTTTTTTTTGCCAGCTAATATAGCTGTTGTTGCAGACTATAAAGAATTATAACCCTATTGCTTAGATAGGAAATTTCTTGTTTTGGGATCTCTAAAGTTGGTTTCTTGTAGAATTATTGTATCCAATTTGTAAGATTTAAGTAATGTGAGAGTTTTTTGAGCTTTGAACCTATCGTTTAGGCCTTTGACATTTAGTGTAGCAATTTTAATCATTGATTAAGATTTGTTTGAGGATAAGGCTATACTAAAAGATTTGTCTTATTGGTAATTTTTTAGAACAGGGTTGCTCTGTTATCTAATATCTGTCTCTCTGTATGGATAATATGCTTTTGATTGTTCTTTTTTCTTGTTTTTTTGCTCTTTGTTTTTTAAAAGTAGCCAAGATAAAAGGAATATTCTCTTTGGCTTGTTGTTCTGTATTGGCCTGGTTTCGGGTATCGAGTGGTTCTGTTTCTATTTTGGAGCATTATTCTACTATTGTATTGTTTGCAGATAGTGGCTCTTGTATGATATCTTCCTTGTCTTGAGGTAAGTTGTCTGTTGTTTGTTTGGGAGTGGAGTCAAAAGATTTTCTACTTGGGTCCACTCTGCTAAGCAATCAAGATAGGGGTTGTTTTGACTGATAATAGTGTAATATAGAAAGCTGGCCTTGCTAACTATACTACTTGACTTAATGTGAAAAGGGTAAGGATATATGTACACAAAAGGTAAAACTCAAATAAAACTCAAGGAAGACTCAAATATAACTTAAAGGAAATAAACTTAAAGAGAATAAACTCAAAAATAACTTAGAATATAAGATATAAAATATAGAAAATAGGAAGAAAAACCCAGGAAAATACAATAAAAATAGGATAAAAACTCAAGGAAAACTCAAGAAAAACTCAAAGAAAACACT
>CAJVPU010001769.1:0-12034 GCA_910591775.1 Dentiscutata heterogama | reverse complement strand
TAAATAGTTGTTGAGATATTTTAATTTAAAAATTAAAAAAAAATTACTAAAAATGATTTGTCCCTTTTCTATTAACTTACCCCTATATACAACTTTTGGTTGTCTATTTAAGTAGACTGCTCTAGGTTCCACACTAGCTACTATATCTATAACCCAACTAGAGAGTTACCTATTTAAATCCTCTGGCTACCACTTTTGTAACACGCCCTATCCTAACACTCATATGAGATTAGTCATTGTTATGAATAACTCTAAGACTTTAGCCAAACCATATTGGGATATTTATCCTTGTAGTAAACCTAACAGAGCGGTATATGTCTTACACATGTGCTCACCTGCATGTTTGGTAACTTTTCACCAATTAGTACATGTTGTGCTGCTGCCATCAGGTTCGTATCTCAAGCTATCCTTTCTGATATTGCTATAACTCGATCCGTATCTCAAGCCACAACCTTCCTAATTAGTTCCTACTTATATACTACTGTCCTTGCAAGGTTCACAATGGTCCCAGTACCCACATTTCAACTATCTTCTTTCTCAAATTTCTTACCGGTCTCTCCCTTACTTCCAGCTAGCAACCCAGAAGGGTTGGTCTACCCAGGCTCTAGATGCTTTATAGTTTCCTTCCCCTTAGTACATATTTCTGGAGTACAAGTCCTTTTCCTCCAGTGGCGAGCTGGCAGTTTAGCTAGTGTGTCTCCCTACTTAAGACCTGGTCACTTAGTTTTCCGATCTTGGTCTCCAGTTCCAAATTCAGTCTTCCTGTAGCACCATCAAAGATCACTACTACTTCTCAACTCAGGACTTGCCAAATGGATTTTTGGTTATTTTAGTTCCTTGGATTTATTGTGCCAAAGTTCTCATTCAAGATAGTGTGATCAAGATTACAGATTAGAATCCAACCAATAGTGATAGCTATTAACTGTATCACAGAGCTATTTTTCGAAAATGTCGTCTGTGGGATTCGAACTCTAGATCTGCCATCTGGGGGTGTAATAACTTCACCGCTTCACTAAGTTGCCACATCTAATTTTATAAATTTGTATAAGTTTCTGAAGTCAAAATTATATATAATTTTTGTTATGCAAATAGTATTGCTTGAAGCTTTCAAATAGCCAGCACATAAAGTTTAATAATGGTAATAAACCTTTTATACCATTGTACTATTTAATATATAAATTATGTGCATACGCTAATTTTTATCAGATATTTTAGAAATTATGATAATAGCTGTAAAAAAACAGAGTTTATTTAGAAAAGATTGACAAATTTTTTTCATTGTAGTCTTTAATATTCATGATTATCAATTCATCTGACCAATAAAAAATCCAGTAACAAAAAATAAAAAATATAAAAAAATTATAAATAATCGTTAACAAACATAGAACAAAGCACTTAAAAAAATAAAATTTTTCAATAGTTTAATGTATCTTTAATAATGTTTTTTTTGTAAAAATAAAAATACATACTATTACTAGTATCATTATAAATATGAATATGAATATGATTTATAATTATAATAGACTTACTAGTTTACTAGTACAATTATTTCAAAAATGCAAGAACTTTTTCTCAAGTAAATCTTGCCAAAAAAAAGTATACATGGCAAGTGTTTTGATGATCTATAGTCAGGGCTTCTGCCAAGACTTACTAGAAAAAAATACTATGTAACAGTTTTACTATTGCTCAAGTTATTCAAGATATTTTTTTTTTGTTAAAGACCAATGTCACAGTTGTTTAATGCTTTATTGTATTTTTTGTATGTCTATATTGAGATATTTTTTGATACATTAATGAGTGTACAACTAGCCACATGTTCAACTTTTGATTGCCTATTTAAGTAGTCCACCCAAAGGTTCTACACTAGTTGCTATACCTGCAACCTACTAGGAGATTGCCTATTTAAACTCTCTGATTTTCTGTATCTACTTAGCAGTTAGCACCTAAGTTCTCGTATAACAAATACCGTCTAACTTGACATGTAGTCTCCCTTTCTGTGCTAGAAACCCAGGCCGTACCCTTTATAAGAGGTACGTCACCTAGTAGCAAGGCTCGAGGTGCCTCCCTATCAACAACCTACCCACTCTATGGTCCTATTAACAGGGCTATGTCCTTGCAAAGTTCATCCAAACCCCAGTACCCACTTCACAGCATATCCCCAGTACTTCGGTTTCCCTCCACTTTGGTTCCAGACTCCCAATCTAGATGGCCCGGAAGGACTGTGACCTGTCCTTGGTTCATCGGCACTGCCATGACCTTTTCTTCCAGTTAGCCTGGTAGCCTGGTTGGTGGACCGGCTTTACTACACACTGATTGTGCCCTGTCCGGTTCTTCCATTTCGGTTTCCTTTTTCTTGGGTCTAGTCTTTATAGTAGTACCGTTGAAGATCTGTACTACTTCTTTACTCGGGTCTTCCCAAATGGGCTTCTGTCTTCCCAGTTCTACAGATTTATATAGCCTAGAAACTTATCTAATGTTTACACTGCCTATTACCGGTTTGCATTCCTCTGTATAACCCAGAGTTACATGGATGCCCCAGACTTGCCAGTCTTGCTAGTGCAACTATAGTTACAGGTATCCTATCCCAACTGATCGATGAAAGACAGTTGCCGTAACACAGATAATTATTTGAATTTTCTGTCCTCGGTAGGTTTCGAACTCTTGATCTGCCACTTGGTGAGGGTGATAACCTAACCACTACACTAGATTGCCACACCTCTTACTCAAGGTATTATTTATAGAGATTTGTATTACTATTTGTAAATACAACATATTTTTTAAATAGGAAAAACAAGGATTCAAACTTATAATAATATTAAATAAGCCTAAATATTTTACAAAAGTATTATATACTTTACAAAAATATTTGATAAGTATATTTATCATATTTGCTATTTTGAATGTCTATACTTGTACTAGCCAGATTTTTTTGTTTAATCCTTTTGGCTACTGCTAAGTACAGTTACCAATTCTAGATATTTTATGTATAAGTGTTTAAATAATAATATCAACTCTTACTATAGTGAACTAGTGGCTCTTATAATTAAAAATTTTTTAAAAGTTGTTAAATAGTATTTTACTATGTTTAGATACAGAGGCTTTAAAAATAAATTCATTATATGTTGCGTAGCATAGCATAAAACTTTAAGAGGGTTCACAAGTACCCCAGTGATGGTTTTATTTATTTGTTCTGGTAATATAAACCAAAAAAAAAAATGAAATAAATTTGAAATTTATTAAATATTAGGGTCAGCATTAGGATCAGGTTAGGGTTAAAGAGTGCTATAGGTAAAATTACCTTCTCAACATTTTTAATTAATACACAAAAGTAGATTTAGATTACCATTTCTTGTATTTTCTTTATTTTCTCTTTTTTTGTTTGTTTTGCTTTATTAGGATGATCCAGATTCTATACTAGGCTGATTCGAAATACCCAAAATTTGTGTTCTCTGATTGGCCATTTCCTTTTTAAAGATTTGTATTACCGGCACAAATAAGTAAAGCCCCCAGTGGCACTGACAAAATTTTGCTGATCTGCATTTTAGAACATTTTGATTAGCCAATCAAAATTTGTTTATTTCTAATTTTTGACTATTTTTTTAAAATCTTAGCGATATTTTCCTATTAACTATTCAATTAAACTTAATAAAATAATTTTATTTTAATTTTATACATCCATGGAATTAAAATAAAAAAAATTTCATTGAATTAGAATAGTTGGCTGTCGAGAAATCTTCACTAGAAGTTTAAAAAAAATATAAAAAATTTGAAAAAAAAACCAAAATCAGACGAATTTTTTCTCTTTTATACTTTAAATGAAGATTTTTTGACAATCAACAATCCGAATTTGGTGAACTTTTTTTTATTTTGATTCTATGGCTTCATAGAATTAAAATAAAAAAATTTTGATCGAATTTGAATAGCTGAATGTCGAGTAATATTCATTATAAGTTAAAAAAATATTTGGCTACAGCTTTTCTTTTATATACACCTAAACTTTGAACAAAAATTACTTGGAATTACTTAGTCAAACCTGATCAAATTTTTTTTATTTTAATTCTATAATCATATAAAATTAAAATAAAAAAAAATTTGATCAAATTTGACTAAGTAATCTTCATTCAAAGTTTAGATGCCTATAAAAGGAAAGCTGCGGTCAAATTTTTTTTTAACTTACAATGAATATTATTTGACACTCAACTATTTAAATTCGATCAAAAATATTTTATTTTAATTCTATAAAGCTACAGAATTAAAATAACAAATGTTTCATCAAATTCATATAATTAATTTTCAAAAAATCATCAGTTAAATGTTTTTAAAAAAAATTATAAAAAAGAAATACAGCAACAAAAATTTCACTTAAACTTTAAATAAAGATTTTTTGACAACCGACTATCTGAATTTGGTGAAACTTTTTTATTTTAATTCTGTAGCTTCATAGAATTAAAATAAAAAAAAAATTTATCAAGTTTGAATAGCTAATGTTGAGTAATATTCATTATAAGTTAAAAAAAAATTTGGCTGCAGCTTTTCTTTTATAGGCACCTAAACTTTAAACAAAAATTACTCTGCAATTACCTAGTCAAATTTAATCAATTTTTTTTTTATTTTAATTCTATATAATTATAGAATTAAGAAAAAAAAATTGATCAGATTTGACTAGACAATTTCCAAGTAATCTTTGTTCAAAGTTTAGATGCATATAAAGAATAGCTACAACCAAATTTTTTTTTAACTCATAATGAATATTACTTGACATTCAGCTATTCAAATTCAATCAAAATTTTTTTATTTTAATTCTATAAAGCCATAGAATCAAAATAAAAAAAAGTTCACCAAATTCAGATATTTGATTGTTAAGAAATCTTTGTTTAAAGTATAAAAAAAAAACAAATTTTTTATATTTTTTTTAAACTTCTAACAAAGATTTCTTGATAGCCAACTATTTTAATTCAATGAAATTTTTTTTAGTTTAATTCTACAGATATATATAATTAAAATAAAATTATTTTATTAAGTTTAATTGAACAGTTAGTGAGAAAATATCGCTAGGATTTTAAAAAAACAGGTAAAAATTAAAAATATCTAAAATTTTATTGGCTAATAAAATGTTCTAGATTGCAGATCAGCGAAATTCTGTCAGGGTACTTGGGGGTTCACTATCACATTATCATAGACAGAAATTTGTCTGATTGGCTGATGTAAATCAATTGTCTGAGTAACTTATTTATACACTTTAAAGTACTTTTTGAGAAATGCAATGTTTCACTAATATAAAAAAAATTTTTTTATACAATTCACTTTGCAGAAAACTACCTTTAAAAATAATCTTAAATAATTTTAAATTTAAGTAGTATTAGCTTAGTTGCAACTTTTCATAATAGGTATAGAAAAAAAAATCAATGGACCTTGTATTATAGAAATTTGCAAGAAAAAAATCTTCAGCTAGGAAGTTCGTAACTGCTTTGGTTCTTTCTAAAGGAGCAAGCAATAGAACATTTCCTCCTTATATTAAGAAATTTAATACAATATACTTAGATTGCTATAATACAATTGTTATAAATATATCTTTTAAATTTCAACAGCATACATTGAATTGGCTTCACATATTGAGCCAGAATTATCTGATATTAATACTAATACTACTTTATTTTTTTTACAAGCAATAGAAATAGTCATAGATATTTTTTATGAAAGAGAGAATAAAGGGCAATTATCAATTTGGAATTTTAAAGAACTTCGTATAATTATGCAATCAGAAGATATATAGCTAAAGTTTTTTTTTGATGAATTATATCTATCAACTAATCTAAAGTTAAAAAACAATAAAACAATAGAAAAAGTATTAAAACAATTGGTATTTTTATGTTATTTTATTTGTAGTATTAGAAATAAATTTGTTAACAATGCAAAAAGAGATTTAGAGATATATTTAGATTCTACTAAAATACCCAATTCAACAATTGACATCTTAGCGATATTAGATATAACAATGACATCTTATTCAATTGTGTACTATAAAGATTCTGTATTTAAAAAGTATCTAACACTGTGAAAAAAAATCCTGAAAATAATTCTAATAGCGCAATGCTTTTAAATATTAATGATTATCATAATATCTATACTATAAAAATGTCTACTACAACTATAATATCTAATCCTTTATATTTCATTACTATTTTGCTTAATTCAATTAGAACTCAACCAGTGATTCTAGACCTAGATATTCACAACTGCACATTAGTTAATACTTAATTAATCAAAACTGAAATTGAAAATCAGTTTATGTTGGCATATTCAATCACCTATAATCGATGCTAGGGATTTTACTTTGTGTCAATGAAACAAAACTTGAAGAATTGATAGTTCATAGCTATGATATTTGTTTGAAAGAAAAAAAAAAGCTCAAGAGCAATAAAGGATACTATGCTTGTAGATCTGTTTGAGAGTGGCCTTTATACAATAGAAGATTATATTAAGGCTATTAATATTGCTATATCTGTTTCAACTATAAATAGATATATTGAAAATAGCAATGTTATTTTAGACATTGTGGATTGGCCTGATCAAATACATCTGAGAACTGCTTTATCATAGTATCTTGTTTATAGTAACTCTTTAGACATCACTAATAAAATTTTATCTTTTCTTCTCATGTTAGATTCTCTGCATATTTTGTTGAATAGTTGAGAATTAATACTTCTTCAGTATCATCTATTTTTTTCTGAAATGTACAAATATATATTTTGAGCAAAGTAAAAGCTTTTACTAAAACCAAAACTGTGATACATAAACTTGCTTTTAGAATTTTCATATAGTGCCTGACAAGAAATTGTGAAAATAGTCAAAATAAAATTTAGAAGCATATGCAAAGATACAAAGTACTTGATACTTAAAGAACTATTGGACAACACAATTTCATTAGTTCTTGATATTTATACTTTATTCTTTCAAGCTAGCAATCTTAATTCATATATTGAATCTGTGTCTCAGATTTGGGTTACCTTTTATAGATTTTAGTATAAAAATTATACTAAAATACCTTTAATGTTTCTTTCAAATATTTTTTATTGGCAATCTAATAATCATCCAATTTTAGAGATGATAAGTACTGAATTACTGAAATTCTCTAATATATCTGTGGAAATATTTTATAGTCTCTTATAACACAATATGGAAAAATATTTTATAGTACAGCAAATAATTAAAGAAGTATAATATATTAACTTTTTATAATTTAATGACGATAGCTTTGAAAAAAATTTTGTTTACACTATATCTTGAGCAATCTATCAATACTTTTTTCAGAATATCAAAACTTTGATACAAAAAACTGCTTGCTTTTTTTTAGAATGTTTTTTTGATATTTATACTCATATTAATAAAAAAAAAAGTTCTGTTTTTAATTTCACCACAAGTTGCTATGGTATATTTATTAAGAAAAAGAAAAAAAGAGAAGAATTCCAATATTGGAACTAGCATACCAATTCTGGCAATGAAAATAAAAAAAACTTGGCTTTGTCATCTACTCTTACATTAGCAAAATATATAAATGAAAACTTACATAAGTTATTATGATCTGAAATATTGCACAATAATTATGGTTTAGGCAGAATATTTCAAAATAAATTACAAAATATTACGAATAGGGTACAAAATGGGCCGGGCCAGGCTGGGCTTTCTTAAAAAAAACCCAAGCTCAAAAAATATTTTTGAACCCAAGCCGGTCTGGTAAAAAAAAAAAAAAAGTTTCAAAATGTGGGCTGGGCTAGATTTGATACAAATTAGGCCCGGCCCAAGCCTGGCCCGTTAATAGCCCACAATATAAATAAAATCTAATTTTTTTTTTTTTTTTTTTTTTTTTTTCTGTTGATCATGTCACAACTTTATTTTATATCATAAAATTTACATTTGTAATAAATGTGAGATCTATTTATAGCTATACTATTTTAAACTAAAGTGTGGCTTATCCGGTTACCAATTGGTACTTATGTGCGACCTGCCAAAATAGAATTAGCCTCATTGCTTTTCCCTTATCTACCTCAGATAAGAAAATCGCAGTTCATTGACCTGAATCTACAGCCTATCATGATCTAATCTAATTTTTGTTTTACCTCGACCATTTTCTGGTCCATATCCATTTATTTATCTTCTTTATTACTATCTCCATGTTTCTTTTGAAATTCTTCCATTGGGTTTTTTCCTTTTTTTCCTTTTGGGGTCTCTTCTTGATAGCACTATATGGATTTTCTAGATCAGGTATAGCCATTCTTTTCATACTCTCTGGTGTTCTGTGCTTTTTTTCCTTTTTCTTTTTGGGGTTAAGTTGCAGCTTTTTTTCCCATTTTATAGTTTCTTTGCATCGATATAGTCAGATTTCTTTTTGAAAGAAGTTGCGCCACTTGTCCTACCATTCGAGTATTATTAGTTCTACCTCTTTTCTGGAGATTTCTGTTGATATAAGGGAGGCTGATAGGTCTGTCTCAATTAGTCCTCTTGCCAGATAGTATTTTTTTTTGTATCTGTCTTTAATGCTTCCACCCGCGAACGCTGAGTAAATATTGTTTTGTGAGATTTTCTTTTTGGCAGTCATTTAGGTTCAACCAGACTTCTTTTGCTATCAAATACTTCTTTTCCATCCAGCGTTGTTTGTCAGCTTCACAGGATGTTAGGTATTCAAAGTCTTCTTCTTTCTTTTTGCATTTTCTGCAGATTGCTGTTGGGTATAGGTCTTCGCAGTTTCTTTTCTATAGTTGCAATGTAGGCAGAAGTCCACTTAGGCTCTTGAGTCTGAAGCTCCATTTCTTATTTGCTTTGAGTGATCTTGCTTTTCCTTTTTTCTCCTTTTTTCACAGGTTTCTGAAGATTTTCCAATCCTGGTTGTCAGTTCTTCTTTGATGGATATTATCTTTTTGATTTGAAGTGAATAGCTAGTCTGCTTTGTGAAATGTTTGTATGATTGTTTTGACAAAGCTTCGAATTGGAGTGTTAATTATTTGCATATTCCAGGTTGGTTTGAATATAATTTTCTGTATTTTGTTTACAGCAATAAAATCTAATTTATATTTATTTTTAAAGTCAAAGTTTATACAAATTATTTTAAAAATATAATTTATGCAATATAGTATGTTTTTTATTTTGCTTTGCTTATAATCAAACATTAATAGAAATCAAACAAATTGACATTTTAAAAAAAATCAATACCTTAACTATCACAGCTTATATCTCAATGAATTTTGAAGCTATCTGAAAGTTAAGGTATTAATTTTTTTTAAAATATTAATCTGCTTGATTTTTATTGATAGTAGCCATTTCTTAAAAATAGAAATATTATTTACTAAGATAATCATGTATAATATCATGGCTAAATTAAGTACAAAAAATTACACCAGGTAAAATTATAGAAAGTAACGAAATTCTCTTTATTTAAAATATGTTAACTTAGTTGTTCTATACAAACTAATATATGATTGCGAAACTATAAGAATTTATATTTATAAAATTTGATATTAATAAAGTTACAATAAAATTGTCTTTACAAAAGTTAAAGCGTCAAGACACCACAATATCAGAATTCATAATTATTTGAGAATCGAACATTTTTTAATTAATACCTAAATGTTAAATTATTTTTTTAAATCAAGAATGTATTGTTAAGTATTAATGAGTTTGACTATTAAATTTAACCAAGCATTAGTGAAAGATAACAAACTTACTAACTCTTTTTTTTTCCTATTATGAAATATAAAAATAATTAGTATTACAATAAATTAAAATTAATATACTGTAATTTAATACTTGCCTGGTTAAATTTAAGTTTGTTCTTTTATGTTGTATATATATAAGCTAAATAAATATCAATTTCAAAAATTTTCAAATATTTAATATATGAAAATCTAAAAGCCTATATATTGGTAAATTTAGCTTTTAAGGCTCAAAATATATATATATATATATATATGATTCTAAAAATTAATAAAATCATATAAAAAAAAAAAGCTTTTATTCAAATTCTTTGCATTTTTAACCCAATTTAACCAATATACTATCCAAGACTTGACTATTATGATTATCTCTATTAACATTGATTCTATAATAATAGCAATAAAACATTCTGCTATTATAACCAAATATCTCTGCATTGATAATGCTTAAGTGCCACAAGTTCATCGATTATAACTTCAATACTATTAAGTTTAATTCGATTTCTGTTTGGTTAATAGACATTAAATCTTATAAAATAACCACTATATAGGGAAATATAACTTACCAATATCCGGTAATCTATATACCTGTGTTTGAAAAGTTAGAAGCAATTAGTTTAATTGCTTCAAATATCAAATAAAAATAACTCCTAGTTCTAAATCTATACTACTCTAGTATATCCAACCTCGTTTTTCTGCATATTTTAACCAATCTTGACTGCAAATTAATGTCTCAATAGTTTTTGGATTAAGGTTCGATCAATAATCATTTACAATTCTTCCTGCTGCACTGAACACCTGAATAAATATAGTAACTTTAGTTAATTAATATTTGAATAATGCCAAAAGAAAATAAGACCTCAATCATATAAATTTATATGATCGAGATCTCATTTTTCTTTGGTATCACTCATGTAACTTACTGATTTAGAAGCTACAGAAATTACTAGGACTACAAGAATGTCTCTTGCCATAGATACAACAAAAGGATACTTTTGCTCATTTTCCTTTCACCAAGTTAAAATGTCAAATAGTTCTGTGCTAGAGCAGGGGTGAAGTAGATCAGTGAGATATTATTCAAACTCATCCATTTCATTAATTATATTAATTTGATTTGCCGCAAGATATTGGTTAAAGTCTTGCATTAATTCATCATCTTGCGAATTAAAATTAGAGTAACCATAATAATTATTAGAAGCATCTGTATCTTGAGTATATGTAGATCTATAAATTATTATAGCTCTGTATAAAATAAATAGTTATTAAATTATAATAAATTTTATATACAAAAATATTATACTAAGTTAGCTATCTTCTTTTAATAAAGTCAAGTTTGTCCTCAGCCTCAATAGATGACAAGTGCATTTTATACTTAAAAATATGAGTTAGTAATAACATTTTATAACGAGGATCCATTATTAATGCAATACAGTGCACATCCCCAGTTTTCGTCCAGTATTTATCAAACTTGGATTCCATTGATATGATCATTTGTCAAATAAAGGGATCTACATTATCAGTATTTTGCTCAAGATGTAACTTAATTCTTATAAGATGTGGAAGAAAAATATTTGCTGTCGAATACGTGCTTCCTGATCTGATATTTGTAACTGTATTCAAATAACTAGTTAGTATATATTTTTAATAAAATTTATTATAGTATTTGTGCAAAATAATGCTCAGGGCATTATTTTGTGATAATAAATTTACTATTACCTTCATAAAATGGTCTTAAGAAATTAGAAATACTTCTAGCTCTTTTCTAGTCTTCTTCAAAAGGTATAATTTGCTCAAAGTTAATATCCTAAAATGCAAGGCATTCGAATACTCTTCTATATGGAATAGTAGATATTAATATAAAGTAAACAGAATTCCAACAAGTAGGCACATCGAGGGCTAGTCTTTGACTTGTTACGAGCTCAGGGCAGCACCCAATGATTGCATTCTCAAAGTTTTGTAACTAGGACTACGAACTGTGAATCCATTTTGCATATTCCCCAATTTTGCTAACAATATTTTTAACTATTTTGAGACTATCATTAACAATGAGATTTAATATATGGGCATAGTATCATTGATGCAGTAAACTTCCTTCAGCAACAAGCATGTTTTGCTTATCAAGTTTATATTTCAAATTAGTAATCATGGAATCATTGCTTGTTGTATTGTCTATGGTAATCGCTAGAATTCTTGACATAATATTCTAATCATTAAAATATTCTAAAAGAGTTTCACTAATGGTAACCCCTGTATATGTTGCATGTTATTTGTTGATTCCCGTCTATTCGGAATCGACACATGTCGATTTTGAAATTTCACCGATTAAT
>CAJVPU010001768.1:0-12037 GCA_910591775.1 Dentiscutata heterogama | reverse complement strand
ATAGGCTAGATAAGCTGCGACAGACAGGTTTTGACACTAATATAGATAGAATATGGGATATTATATCAGAAGCAATTTGATACGCAGCAAACAAAAACATACCAAAAAAGAAAGTGACAAATGATACTTTCTATATGAAACGCAAGCGCAAGACCTCAGCTCTACACAAATCTATTGTGGCACTTAGCAAAATAATATGGTCAGTCAAGAGGGCACTAGATACGAGAACAGCTCTGGTTAGCATAGACGACACAAATAAAGCAATAGACAAAATAAACGCAGAACAAGGTACCAACATTGAGCAGATTAGGCATGTTGACGAGGCCATATTAACTGAATGGGTACAAGTAGCCAAGCATGGTTTGAAAGCTATGAGAGTGCAAGAAAGGCTTAAAGATGATAAGCAGGTGAAAGAGGTAATAAGTAAAGTGATAAGCACTCAATGTGAAAGAATAGATGGTGATGTAAGCAGAATGCTAGCAAGTATACTAGATAAGCCAACCAACAAAATTAGAATTAACAGAGTACTTGAGGTAGATACTAAGAAGCATATACTCCATACCGAGCCAGATATAGTCCTAGATAAGACTCACAAGCATTTTGAAGAGCAGTTCAAGGAGAGAAAGATCGGGACGGAGAATAACATTAAAGATGAATTCTATACACCCTTAAAAGAAGTAAAAGAAGAGTGGTATAAGAGCTTAGGTGAAGAAATTACTCTTGAGGAGTGGTTGGCTGCAGTAAATGGAACAAAGAACCAAACAGTATCTGGGGCTACGGGAATCGGTTACTGCCTAATCAAAAATACGAGTACCTCAGTCCATGAGTTGTTTAGAAAATTTGCAAACTCATATCTAAAAACTAGTAAAATCCCCACAAAGTAGAAATTAGTACAGATCTACCCTATCCCAAAAAGCGAAGATTGGGGTTACCAACTATGCAACGTGAGGCCAATTGCCCTTCTCGAGACCTTTAGAAAGTGCATAACAAAAATTCTAACCAAGAGGGTAGTGTTACAAGCCGGCTGGGGCAACCGCGGCTAAGGCGGCTTAGCCGGCTAAGCCAGCCGATATAATATAATTGGCTGGCTAATGTGGCTTAAAGTCATATGACTTTAAGTAATATAATTTAGGCCAGAGTAACAATGTTAGGCAGAATTAGGTATCGTACGCCACTGACTATAGTACCCCGGGTACTATTTAACAAAATTTCTTAAATAGTACCCGCCCGGTCCAGGGGAGACCGTCCCAAATTAGGAAGTTATTACCTGAGTCACCCGGTCGTTATACACGTGATAAAAAAATTTTTTTTTATATGTTTTATAATAATACTATTAATTCCAATTAGGTCATCGTGAAATTTACTAATAGACACTATTGTTCTGACACTATCGTTCTAACCCTATCCTTAAACCTTTTTTTAAAATCGAAGCCTGAGATAAAATTTCACTGAAAATATTGCTTTTGATTAAATAATTTGAGAAATTTTTTTTTAAAAAAGACGTTGCTATATAATTTCGAATTTATCAAATATTATGTAGAAAAATAAAAAAATTAAAATACTTGTTCGCTTTAATTTTTATCAAAGCTATTGATCGCTATTATTTTTTAAATGTGAAATTTGCTCGTTAGCCAATACAACTTAGTTTTACATTTGTTGGTATTGAAAGTCCAAGGTTTACAATATTGCCATTATGTAATAAGTTTTTTCGAATAAATTATTTGAAGAACCTGAGTTTTTAATAAATCTTATATATTTCTTGAAAGTTTTTTTTTATTTAATGAATGACCTTTTAATTGGTCAACTAATCAACACAGTCTTCTTCGTGATAATTACATTTTTTGGTAAGATGTTGTTCGATCATGATTAACAGGTTTTTTATACGAACTTATATTGACGAGGATCTTTTACAAATATAAGATATTGCTTGAAGAATTTTCTAAGTTTTTTTTTAATTTTGTAATCATAATACACTTAAATTACACAATCGAATATAATGGATTAAACCATTTTTTAGCAGATTTAAATCAAACAAACATGATTAAGATCATATTGATGAATTTTGGTATTATCAATTTATTAAATAAAAAAAAAATTATATATATTACAACTCAAGAAATGATTTTTTTGCTAATTCTAATTCCTCCATTGTTGTATTGCCTGTTACTGTTTCGACATTATCTATATTATTCTCAACTATATTTTACCTTTTTTTATCAATAAACTCATTATCGCCTAATTTTTTTACCAGACTTACCTTTAGTGCATCAACATTTTTTTTAATTTCATCTTTAAGATAATCTAAGCATATTACGCACTTAAATTGACACTTCTCTAAGCATTGATTGTGGTAACCATGCCCACAAGCAAGAACTTTACCACAATCCGAATAATCAATGCAATTACAATTCAAGTAGTCGCATACTGTCGCTGTAAAGGGTTTCCTAGAGGTAACAAAACCTCTTGGAAGGTGACGATCCGTTATTTTATAGCCTAAAGAATACAACTTATACGTGTTAATATTGTTAGATGAATCAATAATTGAAGAATACTGATAACGGGCTTGATATATCTTCTTAAATAAGCCTAAAAGTAATACAGCGCATTTTCGAGAAAGCATGTGCAATTGCTTAGGCATATATGGATATTTGACGGAATCAACAAAATATTTTCGAAAGGCATTATCTTCGCGGTGCTGAAAAATAAAACGAGCCTCTTTCTGTAATTGCTCTGCCTCAGAAAACTTGGCCGTACGTCGTCGAATAATACTGTGAACAAGCTCTACAGGACAATCGCTTAAAGAGGCGAGTCGATTAGTAATCATATTGATTAATGGGTGATTGGTATCCATCCAAAAAAAAACATCTGAAAAAAACATTAAAGGGGCACGTTTGTAATTTCTTTGATCAAATTGAAGAAAAAGATCACTCCAGCAGTGCATACAAGCCTCTTCGTAAGCCGGCCAGTTACCTTCATAATGATGTACCGCATAGACGTCAAGAACTAAAGGGATTAAATTACTCAAAAGATTGGTTAAATACAAGAATTCAATATTTTTACAAACATTTCCAAATTTTAAATAAACAAAATCAGCTATATTAAGCCAGGCCATGCGCATAATATAAAGAATTAAATCAATCCGCCATGGCCATGGCGTCTTACCTAGAACCTTATTTTCTCCAAAAATACCTTTGTAAATATCATTGAACAAAAGTGAATATTTGTCAAAAACAAGTTCACGACTATTCAATAAAATGTGAAGAGGTCCCATCATAGGCAAAAATGCCGTAACGAAGTGAGGAATAATTTCATTGTTGAGAAGAACCCGGTGTGCAATAGCCTTGTGGATATAAAACTGCCCAGGCCAATCTGCAACGATCAGTATTACGTGGCTAGAAAGATACTCTCCCATTGGTTCTTGATCATGCACGATTTGAAGAGCTTTCGTATAATTTTCAATACTCTTCAAGTTGCTTTCGACAAAATCAAAAAGGATAGCATTCTGTATATGTCTATCGCTTTTTTTTTCTGCCAACCTATTATCGTAACTATGCAAGGTTAGTTTTTCTATAAGATCATCATTAGAACCTTTACCTTTTACATGATCATGATAAGAAATTCCAAGGTTGGCCATAAATCGTTCATCGAGATGCTTCATAATTAGCTCATCGTCAACGATTTTTGGATTGAGCGCCCCGTTACGTGGTATAGCTGGTATGGGACACAGATTCGTTACGATTGTTGCCATGTGTGCTGCCCAAGACGTATCAGTGGTGTCTGGTTGTTGCCGTGGAGTATGAATATTGTGATAATCGTCAATATTCAATATGAAAGAATTTTCAGAACAATTCTTAAGGGCCTTCTCTACATATTCTTTATGGTTTTCCAAAATTTTTTTCTTTTTACGATCTACTGCTCTTGCAGTTGTAGTTATGCCGATATTAGCCAACATATTCAGACCTTCATTGCTCGTATCTACAGAATCCAAATAATATGCTAAGTCAAACTTAAAAGAATTAATTTTTGAATTGTTTAATGATGCAAGAAGATAACATAAAAAAACTATTAATCTTTTCATACGCCCCATTGTCTGCTTACAACGCTTAAATGGCCGAGCTAATGAATAAAGTTGATCGAAGAAGTTCTTCAAGCTTGGGTCGATTTGTAGAAGTAATTCTCGCATTTCATCAAACAAATATATAGGGCCTTCTTTCCGTGTATATTCTCTCTCATAAAAAATTCATGCCATAGATCTAACAACTTCAACAAGGTTAATCATACTCACCTCCTCTTCGTCTACGGCCTCTATATCCTCTCCTATTGTAGTTTCTACATCTCTCAATTCTACACTTTCTTTAATTTTATTTTCTATCAAAACTTTTACTCGTTTGGCTTTCCTTAATTGATTCTCTACAAAATTCATGTAACATTTATTGCATAATTTGTTACCTCTTACCCAAGCTTCCTTGATCAAACTGGCAGCTTCGGCTTCTTCTCATTTCTTTCCTGCTAACGAACGAAATTGTTGGGATTTAGTAGTTTTACATTCCATATACTCCTTAATTTCAAACATATTTGCTATTAAGTAAGTTAAAGTAAGATCAACTGAATCAACTTGAATCAACCGAGTTTGTTAAAATATAGTGCAAAAGCTTCAAGTTCACTTAGTTCGATTTGTCACGTTTGATAGA
The DNA here is from genome assembly GCA_910591775.1 of Dentiscutata heterogama. Classification (NCBI taxonomy): domain Eukaryota; kingdom Fungi; phylum Glomeromycota; class Glomeromycetes; order Diversisporales; family Gigasporaceae; genus Dentiscutata; species Dentiscutata heterogama. Next base: position 7,346 of record CAJVPU010001768.1, on the reverse strand, counting down.
ATAGATAGGTTACTCAAAGCCTCTAAAAATGTAAAAAAGTGTCATAAAACCTATAAAAAAATTTTTTATTCTTGTGTAACCATATCGGAATTTTTACCTAATTTGGGATGGTCTCCCCTAGACCCACCCGGTACTAATCACAGAGAAGAGTACTATAATAGAAAATACTTATATACCTTCATATTATTTAATAAGAACTTCAAAACTAAATATATATATACCTAGCTAGAATACCCGAGCCTTATTCAATTTTCTGAATCACAAACCCATGAATAGTATTCGAGTCTTTTTCATAGAATATTGTGACAGGAGGTATTATAGTTGGTAATATACGGTAATAGAAAGCAAGAATTAAAAAATTTCTAAAGAGAAAATAAACAAACATCGAAGATAAACAAGATTAAGAAAAAAATTTGGCTTTAGCCATTAGCTAGCCACTAAGCTGAATTTTTTATCGGCTGGCTAAGCCAGCTGATAAAAACCTTATAGCTTGTAACACTACACACCGTATGTAAAATCAGTTGTGTAATATCAATGGTTCCTCCTGTTTTTGTATAGGCCAAAATGTCCAGTTGAAACATTGTGATTATTAAAATGATTATAAAATTTATATAAAACTGATAAGACCTATAAAGTAAACTATATAAAAAACTGATAAGTAACTGATAAGCAAATCATAAGAAATATTATTTTTAATCTTAATAGTCACGCCAAATCTTGTATATGATTGGTTTAAAATTTTTTTATTCATAATAAAAACTGTGGAAATTGGAAATTTATGGCCCATACGTCAGTATATACCATAAATTACCTAATAAAAACTCCAGGTATGTTAATTAAAAACCTATACTATACCCGGGGGTCTATTGTAAGAAAGGGGTATACTTCATAGGAAAACATTTATATGATTGGTTGATTTTTGTAGCTTACAAATTAATAAATACAGCGAAAGAATTTATTATTAATATGTAAAGAATATATACACTTAAAGTGGGTAAATAAGATATTTATTGTCGCAGAATATAATGAAATCAGATTAAAATGAAATAAGAGTTTCTATTTAACCCTCTAAAACCCACTTATACTTGTTTATTATAAACTCTACCCTAAAACTAACCTCTAACTAGTGTTTTGAGTTGATTAAAATTTTTTCAATCGATTAGTTGTCAACTTAGTTGTCGATTAGTTGTAACTAATAGTTGCATGTTTTCATTAAATTTGATTGGTATAATAAACAATCACGTGTTTTCTGTATCATTTCAAACTATTCTGATTGGCTAAAAAAATTATACGTTTTAAATTTATTATGTAGATCAGTGTTGTTCACTGGAATGTTCTAGTGGGAATTACTGGAACTGGAAGATGACTGAACTTAACTGGATAGAATTGAAAGCATTATAGCTTCTAGTGATCGAATGTCACTAAACCATTCCAGTGAAGATTTTTATTACTGGAATGGAAGTTCCAGTGACTTCCAGTGGCTTCTGATTGGCCAATTCGAATTAATTGCCAGGGATAGTGAGCAAAGATTAAACAGCATAAAATTTAAGCTCCAGATATCTACCCATTTTTACAAACATTGCCAGATCATAAACAGGTTTATTTCTGATAATTTCTTGTTATCTGGCATGATTTGACAGTTACATAGGTATTGGCAAGATAATAGCAAAAGTACATGGCCAAAGGCCTCGTGCATTGCAATTATACTGTTAATGTTTATGATTCGTATATTATGCCAGATAACTAGTTTATCTGGCAGGTATAATATATACACTTATGGAAAGAATTTTTTTTATATTAATTCTGCAAATTTTATATTAAAATTAATAAGAATTTGTTACATGATTTTAATAAAAATTTGTGGAAATAATATAGAATTTTTTCCATCAGTATTTACATAGTACCTGCCAGATAACCAGAGTAATTTAGATAATCTAGCATAGATCATGTGATAATGTTAAAGACTTTGTTAACAAATTTTACAATGTTATTGGCAGTATTGTTTACTGAAACATTCCAGTAGGAATTACTGGAACTGGAAGATGACTGGACTTAACTGGATAGAATTGGAACATTATAGCTTCTAGTAATCGAATGTTACTGGACTATTCCAGTAAAGATTTTTATTACTGAAATAGAAGTTTTAGTGACTTCCAGTAGCTTCTAATTGGCTGATTCAAATTAATCACTGAAAATAGTGAGCAAAGATTAAATGGCATAAATTTAAGCTCTAGATATCTACTTATTTATACAAATGTTGCCAGATCATAAACAGAATCATTTCTGATAATTTCTTGTTATCTGGCATAATTTGACTGATACATGAGTATTGGCAAGATAATAGCAAAAGCACATGGCCAAAGGCCTTGTATATTGCAATTATACTGTTGATATCCATGGTCTATATATCATGCCAGATAACTAGTTTATTTAGCAGGTATAACATATACACTTACAGAAAGAATTTTATATTAATTCCGCAGATTTTATATTAAAATTAATAAGAATTTGTCACATGATTTTAATAAAAATTTGCGGAAATAATGTAGAATTTTTTCTGTCAGTGTTTACATAGTACCTGCCGGATAACTCTATTTACTCTAATTTGTATAAGGATTCAACAAATGCCGGCTGGCCAAAGGTGCCGGAAATAAATTCAATTAAAGGACATGAAGCCCGCAGAATATATTATGAGTAATTTTACTGTAGTTAATTAATTTTAGCTAAGTAAATCGAACTGAAACGATTTTATACTCCCAGAAAATTAGTAAGTGGGGTAACATCACAACAGTAGAACGAGCAAGAAGCAGCATCAGTCGGTGGCTGGGACCCGTAAAATTTTAGATATAAAGTTTTTACAAAAAATCTAAAACTTCAAGTATCTGGTATCAATTCAAATTTTCTAAAATTTTTAAATTCTAGGGAATTTACATTTAAAATTATCAATTTGAACTAAAATTTTCTAGAAATTTCCGTATTATATTATAGTTTATGATATGTAGAAATGAGATGCTGCGTCACAATTCTGGCCTGCATTAGCAGTAAACTGCTATAATGTGGGTGCAGTAGATTCAAAAAAATATTTGATTTGCTTATTCTAGTGATACGTATTTTATTTTTAATAAAAATTTTATACAAACTTAACATACATTATATGATTGGTTTGTATTGGATATTGATGCCGTGATCTAAAGACATAAACTTAGTGCGATTTGATTTCTAATTTATATTTAATATTCTTCAAAACAATTGACAAAATCTACATACTGAATTATTAAGTTTTTAACAAAACAAAAGAGTGAACTTATAAAATTTTCTACATTTAAATCAAAATTTATCTAAAATTTATTAAATTTAAACTAAATTTTGCCTAAATTTATTGTTGTTATCAGAAAAAAAATTGGGTTAAACCTAAAATTTTACAGATCTCTGGCCAGTGGTTTCTCACCTGCTCGAAGCAGGTCAGCTGTTAAATAGGAAAATGACAGAATCAGGAGACTATAGTATGCGATGGGAGAGGTGGGTCAAGAAATTTGTTTACCGAAGACTATTGTGTCGAAGTGAGAAAGAATGTCGAAAACGACTTTCTTTGTCGGCTGTTTATGTATCGATCGTGGTCGGTGGTTTATCTATTGCGTATTTCTGGTTGCATGTTGATTCATGCAATTTAATTAATTGATTCGTTCTTTGATGCCGACCAATGCCATTCGTCCCATCATTTGAGGGCACGGGTTGTAGCATGTGGCGTGTAACCTCTGGCCAGTTCTTCCTTTTCTTTTTGATTCGTTGACCCTTGCCAACATGCATGGTAATCCAGTGCAAAAAAAGGTGGTCTGGAGTAAAATGTTTGTTGACTCAATGATATGCTCACTGTTTGTTTTTTTCTATTTAAAATTTTTCTTTAATACAATGAACTACGTGTCCTGTCCTTATTCATCTTAATGACAATCACGTTTAATCAGTTAAAAATATCTCCTGCTAATTAAATTTTTATCTCCAACACATTTCCACACATTTTGGCCTATTTACTAAAGCGCATATGTCTTTTATTTTTCGAATATTCATATTGTTTAAAAATGAAAAAATTAGCAAGTAGTTTGAAGTCACATTGAATGAGTAAAATAATTTTATTTTTTTTATTTATATATTTCTCTACACATCTCAATCAAATAATCATTATGATGATCAAGCATCACAATTAATGACAACGTTGTAGGACTTAATGCTTGTTGAGCATACCCAACTTATTTTCGAGAATACGTATTATCTGTATTACTAGAATACTATTTATGTCTTTAATATGTAATTGGATCATAAATATAAGGTATTTTAAATATATATGTGAAAGTTATCAGGGTTCAACGGAAATTCACGATCATTAAAAGTATTAATTATTATTAATACATAAATAAGCTAACAAATCAAAGTAAATAAGATTCATGAATTACTGATTTCAAAATAAATACATCACTAATTTAATTTGAAATCAGAACCCTTAACCATAATCTTAATCACCCTACTGAGGGATTTCAGATAAGTATTTATTTAAAAAGAAACAACATATAAATTTTATTTTTTAAAGTTTGTATTATCGCTTAGGTGAATGTTTATCAAAATAAATTTATTTTTATCACCAACCACGCCTATTTAATGGTCCGATGACAAGCGGTAACTACGAAAAGTTGTGATGTATGTCTTAGTAAAGTAGTGGTGTATGCTACAAAAATCGCAGTTGAGATATAAACTATAATACTATACTAATAATATATTCATTATATATATAGTCGTTACTACAAGTCGATAACAAAAGTGTTTTACAAAAATCAAGATTTTTGCAGGATCGTACGCACTGCTCTCAAAAAATCAACTTTACAGAATTGTAAATACCACTTTAACAAGATCAAAATTTTTATTAAATAATAGATACTATAAGTACTATGCGTCATTGTAATGCTTTTTTATAGCAAAAAATTTTTTACATGTATCGATAATAACTTTGATTTTACAAAAAATTGTCTGCTTTATTTATTTGGTTCTTTAATTGCAGATTTTTTTTTCCACATGCAATTGAGTCTGATTTTCAAGGATTGTTTTTGGACAACATTCTAATTGTGACATTAAAGCTTTCATTAAAAGATTTATTTTCTTCAAAAATAGAATCCTTGTCAGAACTAAGGTATCATGTCTACCTGTTCATTTTGTTAATGGGAAGCTAAAACGAATGTTTTATCAGTAGCACAAGAAACAAATGCTAACTATAAGTTTTACTATTAGGCATTTCAGAAATAACTTTTTTCAAAAATAAGTGAGAGTTTAAAAGATCCGATTTTCTTTTTTAAAAGTCCCGAATTAGAAAATTAAATAGATGTACCCAATGATAAAAATTATCTTTTTTTATAAACATTCACAGATAAGCGATTATTGGATTATGTAAATAAGTGCATACTTTAAAAAAATAGAACTTGTATATAGCTTCTTTTGAAATAAATATGTTACTATTTTATCTAAAATTGGACGTCGAATCATTAATTCTGAAACTGATGTACCTTTTTTTTTTTATTTGATTCACTAAATTATGCAAAGATATAAAATATTTAAACTTGAACGTATGAAAGAACATGCAAAAATGTCTTGGAGATTAGGAATAAAGATTTATTGTATAAGCATCTAATGCATTTAATGATCCACTCAATACCCTCTTGAACATTTAGCCATACACACAATGAATAATTGTTTTTTTTTAAATCAGTATCTAAAAGATGATAATTATATTGTATTGATCATTTATTAATAACTTTCATTTATAAACTATCAGAAATTTTATACGATTCTAAATCGGATTTACCGAAATATAAAATTCGAATAAAATATTAGGTTTAATTTTGTCAGTTTCTAACAATTATTTATCTATTTTTTATCTACATAGTGATCAAGACATTAACAAATTAAATTTGGTTCATTTATTAAGTTTGAATCCACATAACACTTGGTTAATTCAGTATAACGATCAGAAATGCAAAACATAAACATAAAATTTAATCGTAATCTAAGATGTCACATTTTTTGGTAAGTTTTCCATCAGATTGCTTTTTTTTCAGGAAATTTTCCAACATAGTAATTAATACCTGATTCATAAAAAAGCATTCTTTTTTTTTTTTTTTTGGTAGAATCCAAATCTGCATATAATTCATCTTGTAAAATGTTTCCACATGAGATCAGGTTGTTTTAATCCTTGCGAATGAATTGCATCAAGATCAGATATTATACAACTTAATAAATTTAATTTATTTTACGAGCTTTGTGAAAATTATTCATAAAGAGCCTTCTTCTGCTTATTTCAAAATAAAAATATTATTTCCAATTCATTTCTTAATGATCTGTAGAATTTTAAAACTACCGTATCTGCGTGTAATAATGCACATAGGCACTAATTTGAAATTTCTGTTTTTTTGGCAATTGCATATTTGACTCAAAGTAGCGCCCATGTTCGTCTCAAATAATGCACTCCTATATGTAATATATTTCCTTTGGGGCTAATTAGTGTATAATGGATAACTAATACCAATTGTGTCAGGTATCGCGACCCGAAATAACGCAAAAATACAAATGGATTTTAAGCCTAATCTCAAAAAGCTTTCAGCCTCTCTGATAATAGACTCAAATATTAAACAAAACCAATAAATATAAATGAAAAATAAATAATAATTAAAAAATATCTTCCCTCTATAATAACAGTTATTAAATATAAAATACTGTATATTTAGTGCTCTATATATTTTTTTTCAACATTTATCCGAATCTATTTTATCCCTTTATTTTGTCCAAATACCACTTTGATAACAATAATTTATAGTTATTTAACATTGAGTAAAAAATAATATAAAGTTATATATTAATAAATTTACTACCTTAACGATATCAAAAAATAACAGCAAAAGATAAATTTTATATAATAAAATCAAACCAAAAATTAATGGAACTAAAAAAAATTATTTATTCAAACACTCATCATTTTACCTTATTCAATTCGTTATCTGTAAATCTTTAATATTCAAATCATTCAACTCACTATCTATTAAATAAATCATAATTAATAATAGTTTTATTATAAATCATAAATATGATTAATTACCTTGATAAAATGACGTAGTAAATTCAATAAATTTGCTTTTATAAGTAACATCAGAATATGTCTGTGTATTTATATTTATATTTTTTAATATTTTCTCTGATTCAGTTAATTCCGATAAAATATTTTTGTCATTTTGCCATTCTGTAAGGATTTCACAGATTTCTATAACAGATGGGCGGTTTTTTGGTTCTCTTTCCCAGCATTTTTTCATTAA
>CAJVPU010001767.1:0-12038 GCA_910591775.1 Dentiscutata heterogama | reverse complement strand
GGGGCTCATTATGTATATCGAATGTTTTATAAAATTTATATACAAATTCATTATATCGAGGGTACATATGTTTAAACCGAATGTTTTATAAAATCATATATAAATTCGTTATATCGAGGAACCTTGATGAATCGAAATATAGATATAACGAAGCAAAACCTCCAGCTCCAGAGCTTCGTTATATCGAGGTTATACTGTATTAATAAATTTTAATTTTATTTAAAAAATTATAATATATTTTAGAATTTATAAGTAGGGCTTATTTTTTAAAAATTTTAAAGTTATTTAGCTTTAAAATTTTTAAAAAATAAACCCTACTTATAAATTCCAAAAATCAGCTCATATGAATATTTTTCAAAATTTTAGAAAAATTTGCCTAGAATACAGTTTAAAAGATAAAATATACCTATAGTATTTAGCACTATATACGTATACAGTACAGTAATTGTTTTTAATAAAAAAAAAAATTAAAGTGCATTTTTAATATATAATAGAGGCTTATAACATAATAAAATTTCATATAAAGGCTAAATTACTTAGTACATTTTTGAGAAATAGCACCTATGGTGTTTAGGCCACACCAATTTGATTCTATGTTTAACATAAACCCCCCCCTCTATTTTTTAAAATTTTAGACATAAAATAAACACTTAGCCAATCAAATTGCAGTATTAGCTTTTGAAACTTTTTTCATTTTGTTCAGCCAATAGAATTGCTGCTTTTTTAGGGTTGTTGTTTATTTTTACCCTCCCCCCACTCTCTTGCAAAAATATTTATGTTATGTTAAACAAAGAATCAATTTGGAGTGGCCTTAACACCATAGGTGCATTTTGTAAACTTGAGAAATTTTAATTATTTTTCAGATTTAAAAAATAACGTGAAAACTTGATTTTTACGAATTTGTCCCGCAGAAAATCATCGGGTCCGACCGCTCCATATAAAAACGATCGACATAAATATTAGATCGAATAGTTTAACGTTTGAGCGCAGCTTTCACCAATATAAGTATATTCTGAATAAAAAGGTTTCAAAGCAATTAAATACGAATTCTATTGAGGGTTACGTTAACACAGCAATTATAATCTAACCAACAATAAAATTTGAAAAACTGGCGTTCAGACCTAATACCAGCATGCTTAGTACGGAGACTCCTAAAGACTACGAGGTCAGAATTATTTTATTTAATTTTATATTGTTGCACTTTGTCGTTGTAAGCTTAAACTTGAAAAGACGATTTCATGAAAATATAGGTTCCACAGCCTCCTACTGATGGAATTTCGTGCCTGGCATTCTCACCAGTAGCAGATTATTTAGCAGTTAGTTCTTGGGATAATAATGTGGGTATCGCTACGTATAATATCATACCAATATCTTTATTCATAGCGTCTTTATTATTCGTTAATAGGTCAGAATTTATGAAGTTAATGTAGCTGCTGGAAATGCTACAGGAAAAGCTATCTATAGTCACGAAAAGCCAGCATTGTGTTGTGCTTGGAGTAAAGTATGTAAAGTTTTATTTTTAATTTTTCCGCATATTTCAAATAATAATTCTCCATTACTTGGATTTAGGATGGATCTAAAGTTGTCTCAGGTGGTGCAGATAATGCAGGTCGTTGCTTCGACACTACTACACAACAATCCACACAAATTGCCTTACATGATCAACCCATTCGATGTATCAAATATGTTGATCAGGCTAATCTTGTAGCCACCGGTAGTTGGGACAAAACAATAAAGGTTAGTTATCTTAAATACGCAATCAAGATTATTAAATTCATTAATTTGATTATATATCGTTACAAAATTGCCATAGTATTGGGACATGCGATCTCCATCACCCGTGTTAACTGTTGCTCTTCCAGAGCGATGCTATGCAATGGATGTTATTTATCCATTAATGGTTGTTGGAACAGCGGACAGACATGTTCAAATATACAATCTGGGGCATCCATCAACTCCTTATAAAGTTAGTATAAATTTCAATTTCAATACATTCTTTGATGTATGTAATTAATGATATTAATTGTAGTTTACATATTTCAATTAAGACTAATCAAAGCCCACTGAAATTCCAAACGAGATGTATTTCTTGTTTTCCGAGTGGTAATGGTTATGCTATAGGAAGTATAGAAGGGAGGGTAGGAATCCAATATATCGAAGAAAAAGATAACAAGTAAGTTATGATCTATTTATGTTTCGCGTTACTTACTATTTATTCTTTTGAACAAACTCTATATTTACTCGTTTAAATTAGCACGAGCTTTTCATTTAAATGCCATCGTGACGGGAACAACGTGTACTCTGTCAATGCAATTTCTTTCCATCCAATATACGGTACTTTCTCAACCGCTGGTAGTGATGGCACATATAACTTTTGGGATAAAGATTCCAAACAACGATTAAAGGGTTTCAATTCAGTCGGCGCACCTATTTCTGCTACTACATTCAATCGTAATGGTACCATCTTTACATATGCAGCTAGCTATGATTGGAGTAAAGGGTATTTGCAATATCCATCAACAAACAAAAACGCTATCTTTTTGCATGCTGTCAAAGATGATGATGTTAAACCTAAACCAGCCAAGAAATCCACCAGATGAATGATCCCGTTGAATTAACACATCGTAATTTTAATCAATAAAAGTGCACATATAGTAGCTACTATTAATAGATCAAAATGATTATACAATAAAGTCATGTACATATACTCATAAGAAAATAAATTTTAATTCAGATTAAAAATTTTATTTTTTATTTTTTTTTAAAGGTGATCTTGGTCTGAAGATTTATTAATTATGATTATAATTACAACCAGTTACATGTACTGTAATAATAAATAGCTAATTTTAAGTTAACTTTATTAATCTAAGAGAGCTTTTTAAAAAAAGTAACTAATTTAGAAATAGAAAAGTGTACTAGTTAAAGTATCAGATATACTGTAATTCTTATTAAATCAAGTTTTTGTAAAAATCAAAGTTTTTTAATCTAAATTATAAATTTATTAATAAAACTTAATACAGTAGTAAATAACTTTTGATATACTAAACCAATTTAAATAATTTAATTATAAAAAAGTTTTAACAAGATTAAAGTTATAAAGATTTATAATCAAATTACAAAATTTAAAGATTAATATAAGTTTGTATATTACTACTGTATATATTGTAGTTATATGTATTTTTTTAAATTATTTAAAAAAATACTAAATATATAGAATTTATATACAAAGTTATATAATTGAAACCAAACTATATTATGCATTTATAAAAGGTCTAAATAGTACTTGTATTTAAAGAATGTATATATATTTAGGTGTGACTATATAATAATACAAATATACAGTATATTAATAACTTTAGAATTTTTTATTAAAAATATTTTGGTAAAAAGTTACCCTGTTTAGCTTTTATAAAAAAAATAAATTTTATAAATTAAATCCTAGGGATTCGGTCAATTTTTGTAAGGTTATATCTTATCATATCATTATTTAATAATAAATTTCTTCTACTTGCTAGTCTGATTAAAAATTTTCGACTAAGCCGACCAAATCGATAAAAAAATTTTGATCGGCAAGATCCAACCTTTATTTCAAACAATTCAATTTGACATAACTCAAAAAACGATAGGAGTTGGAAATTTTTTTTAATATATATATTTACATATTGATGGTAATAATTATTTGTAATTCTATTAATGTAATCCACTATTAATCAGGTAATAATTATAGATATAAAGTGTCGCTAAGAAATTCGAATTTAATTTAAAGATTAACGATAATATATATATATATTATAATACATTATTATTATTATTTGTTTAAATTAAAATAACTCAACCTGATTGGTGAACTTTTAAGTTGGGTTGGGACCGTTATCAGATTTTTTACATTTTCCTAACAGATCAAATTTCTTAATCAAGTTTAGAATACTTGATGCAATAATCTCAGCATTTTTTTTCTGATAGCCACCACTCAAAACCATAGCAATAGGAATTCCATGATCTAGTGCCATTCGAAAAACAAGTTCGTCTCTTTTTAAAATCGCATCGGAAGAAAGATTCATAGCTCCCAATGGATCACCTTCTAGACAATCCGTTCCAGCATTATAGATAACAAAATTGGGATCTGAATAAAAAAGTTTATGTGAAAAAAAAAAGAAAAGCCTGAATAAAGTTTCTTTTAAATAAAATCATATTGATTGATTGATAAAACTTACGAAATTTGTGAAATGATTGAAATATATTTGATTGAATTAAGGGAAGATACTTGTCATCATGTCTAAGATCAGGGGCTGACAATGGGATTGGTGTTGAAGTATATGCAAAAGCTTCATCATCCTGAGGATAGATATGAGAATTAAATGCGTCTACAATATGGACTTTAGAATTATTGGCTAGATCACGCTCGTGTCCATTTCCCTTAAATGGATATATATATATAAATAAGGTATATATTTAGAATAAATGAAAAATAAAATTTTAGAAATTAAGTACCTGATGAGCATCTAAATCTACAATCATAACTCTTGAAACTTTGTTTGGATACTTGCTTAGTATTTTTTCTACCATTAAAGTAATATCCGCATAGACACAAAAGCCACCACCTCCATCATGATGTGCATGATGAAAACCACCTAAATAAAATGTACAATGAATGAAATCAAGATTAATTAAAAAAATAAAATAAAATAAAATAAAATAAAATAGTAAATGATCTACCCCCTAAATTAATTCCCCAACCGTATTCCAATGCCAGTTCTCATATTTAAAAAGATAAAATTAAATATTAAATTTCAAAGGTGATAAAGACAACATCAATTTACGATTTTTAATTAAAGGTATAAAAGTCACCTGCAGCTAGAACACTTCCTCCAGTTTGTAATAGCATAGGATCCAAAATTTTTTTCTTTAATAAAACATTTGGTAACATTGCCACAAACGGTACCTCTAAAATTTTTTGTAGCTGAGAGCTACTATTTAAGGAATCAAGGTACTGAGTGGAATGAAGGTTGGCTAAATCAAGTTGAGTCGGTGGTGAAGGTTCATAAAAAGAGTTTAAATCAAAAATACCATTTGAGATAAGAATTCTATGAATGCGTTTATATTTTTGTGTATCAAAGGGATGAACCTGGAAAAAGACGAAGATTGGTAAACCAGTTTTTTTTTTTGCAATTTAGAATAAATTTAGATCCACAGACCTTCTCAAGGTGCCAGAAGACAATATTATATCCCTGATGATAAACTATTGGCACTTTGATAGTTGGCATATTCGCTTCTTCGTGACAAATTTTGATTGATAAAATTTTAAAACTGATAAAGTACTCTTGTCAAATACTTACAGAGATTTCGATGGTGTATACATCACATGCTACATTGGGGTCGATATACTATGTATATATAATAAATGTAAATTTAATTAACGTAAATCAATGATATGGGTTAGTACAATTTTTATACATATATGGGTTTTATATTTTTTTATGCCGATGACATACTACGACTGCGTATAAAGCTACAGAGCCTTTTTTTTTTTTTTACAATAATCCAACTGCTTTAAATAGGTTTAAGCCCGAACTTTTTGGAAATGAGGTAAAATCACGTGAATGTGCATTAATGGAGGATATAGGGTTGACTGTTAATCGGTTTAAACCGGTTCCTAATTCTAAAAAGGATATCGATAATGACAAATATCGATATGCCATCGAGTATTTACATAATCAACAAAAGTAACTTTATGTGGAAAAGAAAAAAATAAGGTAGAAGATCATTGATGTTCTAAGACATCGTAAATGAAATCATTTCATCGCTCGGTAATCAATAACCGTTGAATAGACTAAAATAATATGGTTGCACAAATCCCTAGAGCCAAAGAGGGAACACAAATGAAAACCTTGATTTATCACATTGGTTTATATTTGTTTAATGGATGTATCCAGTTTAATTGGACGTATTATTCTATATTTTTGTTACAAAATAAAAATAAAAATAAAATTGTTCGATCTCCACGGTAAAATGTGTAAATCAAAGGAAAAAATAAAACTGGTACATCGAAAGTATTAAAAAATTTATAAATCAAAAAATTAATAAGTCCCTTCTAACATTTTCCCGTGGCTCTCCATAATAAAAATATGTGAATGTTCAATGCTTGGCATAAGTAAATAAAGTATTTAGTCTTTGATATGTACAAAAAAAATACTTTTCTAATATAAAGAGAAAAACGAGAAAAAGAGGAAACGGGACCCAAAAAAAAAATTATCACTTGGTGAAAATTATAATGAAGGTAAACTTGAGCAATGTAAGGTAGGATTATTTCCTGTGAGAAGATGATGAGATGAAAATAAATACAGAAAGTTATCCAATGATTATATGATACAGATGGCCTTCAAGCCATCTGTATCATACAATCATCGAGAACTCTCTGTACTTTATTTTTCAATTTCCCAACATACCTGTTTAGCTGCTAAATCACTCTTGGTTCTTAAAATAATGAAGTTTAATAATTATGATATTGGTTTAACAAATTTTATTGACCGAAAATGAGCATATATTTGGGTTTTGGTAATTGTTCAAATGAAGTAGAAACCCAAATTATGTAATAATGTCAAATTCAAAAAAAAAAAAGGTTGGGTAGAAACCCTAGTTTTCATGCGCATGACCATTTTCATGAGCATTCACCTCATTCCACGGACCTGCATCACTAAGTTGGCAGCCTCCTGGGCATTCACATGTACCGCCAAAGGCAGTAGGTAGATTTTCAGCAGGGATATTTTCCAATAATGTTGGCTTATATTTCGAACCTAAGATGACAATTTTTGCAGCAGTGACTTCATCCAATAAAGGTCTTACGAAACCCCATACAGAAGAGAAAAGCATAGGAGCATTAATGATATAGAATTTTCCCATGCGTTCTGGATAATAATTTTGACCAATATTTGATGCTTGTTTAACGAAACTGGATACACTCGCAAAAGAACGTAGAGAAACGCCTTTAAGATCAAGGATGGTACAAGAAGTTTCGATGTGTTTTCCACTTTTTTTAGAGCAAGCAGGAAGTCTTGAATTTGCAAGTCTCTCATATTCGACGACCAAATTTTGCATTTGACGTTCAAGGGTAGTAATTTGGTACAAGGCTTTCACATCCATTCTCCCAATTTCTTCAATATAAATTGGGCGTCCTTCCTTGTCTGTCTTGTGATAATATCGAGGGTAATGTTTCATTACTTCATCTCGTTCTTTATAATCGAAAGTTTTGACCAACTCATCAACCCCAAAATCTTTCCTCCATTTTTCACAATCTACAAACATTTTTTTAGCTTTAACAAGGTCAAACTTTCTAGCACGTAAAAATCGAAGCAGACAAGCATCATCATGACGACTTGCGTCAAAAACACCCTCGTGATCTAATTCACTACGAAACTTTGTCAAAGTTTCCTCTTGTTGAGGAGTTAAGTTACCAATATAACCGGTTGGTTTTTTTTGTTGCTCGTCGGCAGGCATTTTAATATTAAGAATAGAGAGATTGCAGAAATAATTTGATCAGTAGGGGAATAGTAAGATGTAATTAGATGTAATAATAAGAAGAAATAGGAAGATGGTAAACAGGTTTTGCTTGTGACGAAAGAGAGTAATAAAGTTGGATGGATAGAAGGCCTTTTATCTTTAAACAAAATAGCTTAAAAGTACGAATACGGTATAAATATGGTAAAAAGAGAAGTGGCTTGGGACTATGAGGTTTAAGGAAACCTGTACGCCCTCGGTTGTACTACTAGGCTAACCTAATAAATGCACCAACCAAACCGGTAATATTTATACAAATCGTTATCTTTAGACAGATTAAGATTTCTTTAGACTGAACCAAAGTTAAGAACTCATGAGTATGCATAAATTTATGCATCATAAAAAGAAATGATTGATTTACATGTTCCGTTCCACTAACATTTTTGTGCTTCGAACACCAATTATATTGAAATTATGAAATTACTACGTATCTGGTATCGGTACATACATTTGGTATTTTTAAACATGTGTAACGTTTAAGATTTTTTAAAGTTTATGGCAAAACAAATCACATGAATTGTGGCATACACTATAAAAAGTGCTAAACATTGAATTCTCACGACAATTTCTCCTTCCATATTGTTTCAAAAAAAAAATTTTACGTATTAATTATGTCTTCATATTTTACTTTTTTCTCTAAGAATCCGGCTGTATGTGTTTAGATTAACAATTTTGTATCCTTATATATTTTCAATATTACGTGTTTTTCAAGATTTTAATTGGTCAACTATTGATTTCTGTATACAGCTCATTCCTCTATTTGTCGCTTGTGGCGGTGGTGTTGGGGGTGGTTTCTTGTAAGTGTTATTACTATTAGTTTATTAAGGATTAGTTTATATTTGATATAAAAAAAATGTAGTTCTTTGATGATTACTTATTTATGATTTAAAAATGAAAAACCTTTAAATTGTATATTTCGTAATTGTTTAATGTTTTGTTTTAATGTTTTAATGTTTAAAACACATGATTATAAAAATACACTTTATTTATCATAGTCTCTCTGCGATTGGATGATGTCACTTTTTTTAATAGTTGTAAATTCGATCAAAAATAATAGGTACGCAATGTACACTTTGCGAAACAGTCCGGAAGTGATGGTCAACAGGATTGGTCACCCACTACCTTGGAACAATGTTCAACAGCATGAAAATCCGAAAGTATGCGTTCTTTTATGAATGTCATTCTATTTTCATCATTATAATTATGTTGAATGAACTATTTTATAAAAAAAATATAGCTTTTAACTATCAATAAGGGATTCTTTGAAAACCGAAAAGGTCTTGAAACACCCTCTAAGAACTACTGAAAATGTGAAAGATTAATTTGTTTAGTATTTTAGTATACTTTGGTGTCAATTTCAAATATCCGTTATGTCCGTTGTTTCTTAAGTCTTTGTATGAGGAATATTCTGTGCATATATACAGTACATTCAGTGTAACAATCTAATATATTTGATTCATTTCAATAAACAGATTCATGCAATTGATGTTACGCAAAAGATATGTTTATTTTGACAATATGCCGTTAATTTATTCGTATTGATCGAACCAGGATCAAAGAAAAAATAAAATTGAACAAAAATGAAAGAAACACCATATACTATATTTATACTAAAAGGGAGAAGAAACAAAAACTATCGAATTATTATCAAATATTAAGAACTTTTTTTCCCCAAAAATGAAAAAAAAATATATGTATAACGATAAATGTAAATCATCGCTCTTCACACCATTCGTTCTCTTTACGAACATGTTCTTCTTCTTCTGGTGTAAAATCATTTATGATATTAAAAGTCTTGCGAATTTCATCTGGTGTCTTTCCCTTAATCATGTTGGCGACAGTTTTACAAGTAAGATCAAGGAGAGGTTTGATGTCAAGGTAATTAGCAGACTTTGAATAAGTAAAGGATTAAATACATGTTAGCAATAATAATAATAATAATAATAATAATGTATACAACTTGCAATAAAGCTGCTGAAAATAAATCTCACCAAAATCAACTCGAATAATGTTCCTTGATCCACCTTGCAGAATTCCGCGTCCCAATCATCAATATCATCGCTCACTTTCTTGCTATCATCTTCTTGATTCACGAACGGATCATCTTGGTGATGTGTGCAGTAGTCAATAACTTTATTGAGAATAGGTCCGGTAACGTTTGGTAAAGGTATCGCTAATGTTTGATGTAATAAAAAATGAAAACTCATTAATTTTATATTTTCAAAAACTTGGATACATATCGACTGATTTTGGAATTACAACTATAATGTATATATCTTTGAAAGTGAATAACTCTGGATCAATTGACCCTTTTTGGATGATTTTACCACAAAAAGCCATCTTAATGGGACGATTCCAACGAGCACAAAATCGGTAAAATCCAATAGATCAAAGTTATTCATTTTTTAAAAAGATGTGTGTATAGTAATTCCAAAATTCAGCCCATATATGAATTCTGCTTTTATAAATTATCTGTCTGGAATATCGGTTCAATTTTCTCTTTTTTATTTGCTAATGTATTGTTTTCCAAAATATCTTACGAGTAAAACGCACCTTTATTAAGTAAACATAGATTAAATATTAATCTTTGTCTCTCAATATTTAAAGATAACGCCTCTCTACTATTGCTTTATGTGTATATCACGAATAACAACTGCTGCAACTCTTACCCATATCACTTTCACCGACATCTTCCAACATATTTTTCAGTAGAACTGATTTTTCTGCCACTTTTCGATCGATTATAAATTCTGTCCCTTCTGAAGATGTCAACTTAACTTTCTTTAATTCTGCCATGTTGATTTTAAGAATAATAAGCTACAGATCGAAAGTTCGAAGTTTTTGATTGTGTCAGTTATTAAGCACTTATATAAGTATGATCTTCTCTATTAATAGATCTCAATAAAAGATAAGATTGGTTCAAAAGTATCACAAAACAAAATTCTTATCGAATAATTTGGTTCGGTCTCCGAACTACGCAAAAGGATGTAAAATGTACCGACGCAACACATGATCTTATGAGCTGCACAGCCGGCATTAGCAATATGGCCAGCATTAGAGGTGTTAGAATTAGAGTTACATTCCCGTGCGCAATGTTATAAATTCAAAAAATTTTTATTGGCGCAAATGCAAAAAAAATATGCACAAAGAAAAAATTTATACGCGCGTTATATACAGGGAGCACTGATATATCGATATGCGCAAATTTAAATCTATGTGCGCTGCGCCTGCTCATTAACGTTAAATTTAGTTACACGTTAAATTTACGTACCTAACATCGAATTTTGATGGGAAGATTAATTACCATTATTTAATTGACATTTTAAAGGATTTAATTAAAATTTACTACGTATTTTGCTGTAATATTTTACAGCATGAAAATCATGAATCCTATACGTAGTAGGATTATCCCAAAAGAACAGGATTTATGGGGCTATGCTTTATCGTTATTAAATTGGATATGTTAAGCGTTTATTTGATACATTAGAAATTTGCAGCAAAAGATCTGATTTTCCTTCGGCTATATCGATATTGAATTGGCAAAAGCCATATATGTGTCGTACCCCGAATTGGAATCTGCCTCGATTCAGAATCAAGGCAGTTCCGAATGATAATTTTGTAATTTTGGCCCGAACTATACTAACCAAAATTAAAAATTTTTATTATAAACCTTAATTCTAACCCTAAACACCAACCCTAAAGTCTTAATTCTGCTAAAATAACTCACCCAAGGCAGCCCGATTCTGAATCGGTCGATTCCAATCTGGGGTACGACGTATGCATTCAGGTTCACGAAATGACTTACTGCTGGAATCAGTGTTGGGTTGGGCATTGGATATAGACATTGAATCACTCATGTCCAGTCCATTAAGTAATATATATGTCCAATATTTAATCAGATAATATATATATACTGTATATATATAACTAATAATGTATTATTCAATAATTTATAAATATTAAAATGTTTTAGAACTTCAAGTAAAAATATCTTAGCAATTGAAAATTGCTTTATTCAAATTCTAAGTTATATGAGTATTGAATTCAAATAAAAAATTTTTTATTAAATTTGGCTTGGTAACTGCTAAGATATATATATCTCTACGGCTAAGGTTAAGTATTAGGTGGCCGGAATTGTATTACCGGTTATTTCTAAATAAGGGTGAGATCTTTGTATTCAAGCATTAAAAATCTAATTGTTACAAGTGTAACTTGGATTTCGTTTGTTTGTCGTATTTTAATTTGGTACGCTTGTCCGTTATTGTCGTATTTTAGATTGTAATAATAATATTGTTTTTTAAGTTTTTCTAAGATATTTTCTGGTAATTTTGATAGGTCAATTACTTTAGGGTATTTTTCTAATACTGTTGCTACTTTGGCTCTATCATTTTTGTCGAAGATTGTTAGATATTTATATCCCATATAGAGATGGTCGAAATTCATAAGTTGTTTTTCTATTCGTTTCAGTGGTGCTATTTGTTTTT
>CAJVPU010001766.1:0-12038 GCA_910591775.1 Dentiscutata heterogama | reverse complement strand
GTGCTTTTTGTTTAGCTATAGTAAGGTATTTGCTTAAAATTTTGTTATATTTGGATAAGAGGATTACAATATTGTGAAGCTATAGAGATGTTAAAGTGATTAGTGGAGTAGTGAATAAGGCTGGTTGAGTAGGAAGTAGAAAGAGTATATTCAGAAAAGTGTGAAGAGATTTTTGAGATCAAAAGGCCATAATAAATTTTCTAAAAGAGTGAGATAATAGTTTTTCTTTGGTCGATTCTATTTTTAACAAAGTAAAAGTTTGTAAGACCAAGGTTTGTAATAACATAGTTTGTATAATCAAATAGGAGGTTGGTTAAAATATTAATAAGTTGTTGAGGCATTTGGATTCAGTGTAATGATTTTTAAAATAATTCAAAGTTAACTGAGTTATAGGCTTTACTCATATTCTAAGAGAGAAGCCATAGTTGGTTTGAGTTGCAGTTTGTATCTTTGATAATATTATTTAGAATGTAAATAGGTATTGAGATAGAGTTGCTAGGATAGAATATTGTGTTGGGAGAAGGTAAGGTTGAATCAGTTAGTAAGAAGTTTGTGCATAGTTTTTTGATATATTCAACTAAACTAATAGGTTGAGTGTTAGATAGGTTTTTATCAAAAATGGGTTTTTTAAAAATGGGGAATATACGTCCTTCTTTCTATTGTTTGGGTATGGTTTAGAAGGAGTGGCAATAGTTGAAAAGAGATGTTATAGTGGTAATGAAGTTGGGCCTGTATATTTAAGCATTTCATAACTAATACCAAATAAGCCACAGGCTTTATTATTAAGGAGTTGGTTGATAGTTAAGATAATCTTTTCTTCTGTGAAGTTAGATGAGATATGAGGCTACTAAGAAGAGCTGATATTTGGTTTGGGTTGTATTTAGTTTGCCACTGAGAGTTAAAAATCTCAGAGTTAATATACCAGAGTGCAGTCTAGTTGTTAAAATATTGTTTAATATAAGATTTAATAGCTATAGAGTTAGTAATGACATCATTATTAAGTCAAATATATTAAAATTTGACCAGATCTTTGTATTGATTAAGGATGCTATTGATCATTAAGATAGGATGGGTCTGGAGTTTAGAACATCTTTTATCAATAGCAGTAATAATTTGTTGTCTAATTTCTTTGATGTTCTCTATATTATAGGCATGATAAAGTTTTTTTTACTTAGAGTTAGCATCAATAATTCAAGAAAAAAGAGTTGTTATATTTGGAGAAGTGTAAGGATGTTTAAGTTTAGAAATTGATTAAGAAGAAAAATAAAGTTGTTAAGATATGTAGGAATAGGTATGTGGTGTTTTTGAGCATTTTTGGTTTGTCAGATAATATTGTCAAGTTTTTTAAGACTAGAGTATAAGTAAGTAGCTTTGAAAGAAAATATGTGTTGAAAATTATGAACAGTATATTTTTTATTAGGTATGTGCTTAAGAGTAGCAGAGATTATACTGTTGTAAATTTTGTGCCAAGTAGTTTCAAGAGATTCTGCAGTATCAGTTGAGGAGAGTGTATGGTTAGAGTAGAGATTGGTGTTAACTTGGTTGAAAAATTGCTCTATAGTATAGTATTCATGGCTTTGTAGTTAAAGATTCATCAACATGTGCATGTTTTATGTCTGCATTGGCTATGTAGAGCATAAGGAAAGGACTAGCAAGAGATAAGGATTTTATGATTACTGAGTAAGCTACTGTTTGTATTATCAGTATTAAAGGAGGTAAGTTAGATTAGAATCGTATAGTAGGTCCATATGAAATAGATTTTGCTAATGTATCTGGAGCTGGGCCATATAGAAAAAGAGGAGTTAGTGTATATGGCTGGGTTGTACATGTTATTGTATGTAAGGAATTAAAGAAGTTTGTATTTAATAGAGGATGAGTGGGTATTGTTAGTAGAGGCATTAAAGACTTCAAGAATAATAAAAAGTAAATTGAGAGTATAAGTTTCTTGAAGCTATTAAATAATTGTGTTTTGGATTTGAAGTTGAGTAAAAGAGTTGTCACTAGGAAGATAGATCAAGATGATACAAAATTTAAAGTCATGTTTAAATAACAAGTTGATTGAAATAGCATAGCCAGGAATATAAAAAATGTTATAAATCTGGGGAGTTAAAGAGTTGTATATTATAATAGTGGTTTTTGCTTTGGAGCTGTTAGTACAGGACAAGAAATAGGTGTAATATTGTGTTTTGAGGGGTTTTGAGATAAAGTTGCTACTAGCTAGTTTTGTTTCAGAGAGACAAATAATATTCAGGTTGTTGGATAGACAGTATTGTTTTCAAATTTGTTGCTTGAGGTTTTGGTTAAAACCTCAGATATTGTAAATATATATAGAAAGATTAAGAAGCTGGAAGAGATAAAGTGTTGAGTTTGAGACTTTAGTAAAATGTGAGGATTTGCAAAAATTGCACTTTAATAAGGTACAATTTCATGATCAGAGAGTAGACAAGGCTCATGTGGTGTATAAATATATGCTTTACTGTAGTCAGATTTAATTGAAATTATAAGTTGACCTTGTAAATCATACCAAAGGCTGTGTTTAATTAGATAAAGAAGGAATAAGTTAATTGTTTAGGGAGATAGAAAAAGTGGTAAATTAAAGTGTTGAAAAATTTGTTAAACAGGTTGAGGAGTTAAAAAGGTTTGAAGATATTGGAAGTGATACCTCAGGGTTGTCTTTTACAAGAGCGCTCACCATGTATCTAGCTCTCGTGGTTCTGCAAGAAATAGCAGCACTCAGATTATACATTAGAGAACTGTGTTTATCTACTTCTTCTAGGTAAATAGGCTTGTCTACCTGCCTACTTATACATTTTTCTTATTAATTACAATGGGTATATCTTTTAATAAGGTAATGGCTACATTTATATTATTTGTAAAAGACAAGTTTATTGAAAAGACTGATTTAAAAATAATGATTCCAAGTTAGTAATAGGTTAAAAATTGATGTTAAATTTTTCTTTTAGTATTTTGTCTGCTTTAGAGTAAGCAGTTTCTTTATAATGTTTAATAGTTTGTGAAAAGGTATAAGATTGATTTTTGATAAAGTCGAAGTAGGTTATAATTCTGGCAAGAAAGTGGGTATCAACAATAGAGTATGTGGCTTGTTTAATAGCATTTTGTTTGAAGTTGTTTGAGATATTATGATTTTTTTGTGCAGATTGGTAATAAAGAGCTAAGTATTTCTTGAAGAAAACTCTGTGATAGTTTGGGCTTGAGATAATGTTGTTAAGTTTGCAGACTTCTTCTTTTGCCTGTTTTGCTAAATCTTCAAGTAGCTTAGTGGGTATAGTTGTTTTAAGGGTAGCTTCATGTTTTTCATCAATAAAATGAATAGATGGGTCAAGATAGGGTTCTTTAAGAATTTTAGATTCCATTTTGAGATAGACGGAGTAGGATTTCTCAAGGATATCTTTGTATAGTTGGTCTCTGTTATAAAGAGATTTTTTATTTTAGTATTTATAGTCTTGGTTGTTGCAAGTTAACATGTGAAAGTTTGTAGCTTTGGTGGCTTCATATTGATGTTGGAGTAGTTTGTGAGGTTCTTGAAATTCGAAGTTTGGTAGTATGAGCTATGGAGTTTGAGAATAAATTAGCATCAGATTTTATTTTTAAGAAGTTTGTATGTTTCTTTTTCATTAGGTGTGTGTCAAATTGGTGAGCATAAATTAAGAGAATTTGTTAAACCACTCTTTGTAAGTATTTAGAGAGTTAGTCAGAAGTGAAGTATAGTAATTATATAAGAAAAAAGTCTTGTAGATATTAAATGAGAGATAAATATTAAATTGTTAATCAGGTTTAATATCAAAGTAGAGTTTATTTTTATAAAACTGTCAATTGAGGATTCAACTTTGGGGTGTTTAGGTCTGAAGTCAAAGTCTTTTGCGAACTTTTTGTAGTTTATAGATTGGTAATTATTTGAGAGATAGAGATGTAGTCATGCAATATTTAAACAAAGTTGTAGGCAGTTCTGAGCTTTGTAAGGTGGAATAGTAACTGGAGAAACAAAGATTTTTTTGTAATTTAGTTTAGTAAAAAGAACTGTGATTAATTGTAGGATAATTGCTTTAAGTGTAGATTCCAGATAGCTAAAAGTAATAGTAGCCTTGGGGTCAATATCAGGATTGTAATCAAAGATAATTTCTGTGAGAAATTGTGGTTGGAAGCTGGCTATGAAGTGAAGAAGGTGTTTGAAGAAGGCTCTGTAGGTTGGCTGATTAGGTATTGCAGGTTTAATTTCTTTTTCAGAAAAAAAATCATAGAGGTAGAATTTTAGAAATCTATATAGTCGATGAGAGAGCTTGGTTTGAAATTTTTTGTTAGGTTTTATCTCTTAAGTAATAGGGAAGTTGAATAGCCAATTGTAAGATAGATTAGATTTTGGTTTGGGATCAGATTTAAATATAGGTTGAGCATTAGATTGGGGTGTATTAGTTAGGTTTTTAGGTTTGTTATTGCTTTCTTTGTCTTTAGTTTTAGTTGTAGAAGAGTGGGTGTTTTAGAGGATTTGGATATATTTAGATGTAGTAATTAGTATTTGCTGCACAAGAGTAAGTATTGTTAAAAGAAGTGGTTGTATTTAAGTTTGGATATTTAATAGTATCATGATTCATAAATAATTGGTTAATAGCAGAGAGTTACTGGGAAATAATAGGTTGGACAATTTCTATATTTGTATCAGAGTGTTTATAGTAGGGGTTTCTTGTGTAAAGATAAGAGGAAAAAGATTATTAAGAGGATTTGGTTGAGGTTTGGGAGTTAATGTAGGTTGTTGAAAGAAGTTGGCAATAGTACTTGATGTTAAAAATGAGGCTGTCATTTGGTGTTTAGATAAGGAATAAGAGGTTTTGTATTGAGTTTAGTTAGTTAACTGTGTGAGTTTTTGCTATTTGCTGTTGTGGATATAGAGGTGTATAGGATGTAGTTAGATCATCGTTTGTATCATTATTGATAGTTGTTCTATGTATTGTCTAATAGTATTATCAGATGAATCAGAGATATGGAAGACAGAGAAGGAGGTATTAGTAATACAGCTTGAGTGATAATAATTTTTACTATATTTGATTGAGTTACCTTG
Organism: Dentiscutata heterogama; assembly: GCA_910591775.1. Lineage (NCBI taxonomy): Eukaryota > Fungi > Glomeromycota > Glomeromycetes > Diversisporales > Gigasporaceae > Dentiscutata > Dentiscutata heterogama. The sequence continues at coordinate 6,964 of CAJVPU010001766.1, read as the reverse complement.
GGGTAAGTAATGTTGTTGATTAATTTGCAATTAATAACTTGGTTGTAGTTTGAACAAGTATGAGTATGAAAAAGTGGTAATGATATGTTTAGTATATCTTTGAGATGTATTTGTTGTTGTGGAATTGGAGATTGTAAAATTGATTGAGTTGTGTTTTTGAGTTTTTGCATAAGCTTTTTGGTTTGTGCACTTGATATTGTAGCAATTATATTTGTATTAAAGTCATAGATTTTGTTATTCTTAGCTATAAATTTAGTATGATATTTTTTGCAGAGGCAGGTAATTGTAGCAGTTGAGAGTAGGGCAGGGAAGAAGTGTGTAACTTTTTGGTAGTTGCAGAAGTCTTTGTTAAAGCAGGCTATTGGTTTAAAGCTCTTAGAAATTGCTTTAGCAACTTCTAGTTTGTCTTTATATATTGCAACTTTATAGATTTCATTATTGTTTTAATAGAAGTGGTTGAGATCAAGAGTATCTAGTTCTTGGCTTGTTAGAGTAGGCATAGTTGGTTAAAATTGGTTGATTGATATTATAATAATAATATTAGTAAATAGGGTCTGTTAAAAGTATATTTGAGGGTGTAACAAATAAACATAGAGGAATAACAAATAAGTATAGAGTGTGACAAATAAGTATAGTAGTGTGACAAATAAGTATGAGATATAACAAATAAGCACAGAGTATGACAAATAATTACAAAGTGCTAGGTAATCACAGGTCTGATCATTGTGTGTGACAGGTATATGTATTATGTTAAATTGGTTGGTACTAAAGGTTACTTTGTTTAAATTTAATAAAACTAAATTTGTTAAAGTTTTAACCTTGTACTAAATTAAAAAAAAATTAAATATAGTTAGTGTAATTAGAGATAAACCACTAAGACTTAAGACCCAGACAATGTGGGTTACGCAGTAAAAGGTTATACAAAAAACGTATCTAAGTGTGTTTTAAGGAGCAAAAAGCAAAAAAAAAAAAGAAAAAGTGAAGTTTTTTGAAAATAACTTTGTCAGTTTTGGGTCTATAAGCTTAAGCTATAGCTTGTTTGATGAGAACAGTGAGTCTTTAAGTTTCTTAAGCTTGTGAAGAAGATTTAGATAGCAGTTTTTAAGTTATTTATGAATTTTAAGAAAAAAAACCAAAAAGCCATTTTTTGATAAGTTTGAAAGGTTTAAAGCTAATACTTGAATATTATGTATATTTTTGTATAGAGAACAAGTTTATTTAGTAGTAAAACTAAGATTAACTTAGTAAAAAAAAAAGTTATAAGCTGTTTTTAATTAATTAGTTTGGGAAAAGTTTGTGTACAAGTGATAAACAGGGAGAGTTCTAGAAATTTATACTAATGCTTATTCTAATTTTATAAAATAAAACATGTCTTTATTATTCTGTTTTATATCATTCTTAAGTTTAAAGAATTAATACTATAAGAGAAGCTAGATTTTAAAAATTTTTATATAATAAATTTTTATTAAAGGTTGAGATTTTGTATATGTAATAATATATTTGTATTAAAAAATTAGTCTATTTGTTTAATTATGAATTATATATAGGTTTGATTTAATTAGTTAACTAAAATATTTCTTTTAATTTATTAAATTTTTTTTTTTTTAGAGTAAGACCGTGCTTATATTTTTATTAAATAATTTATATAAGTAGTTATATAAAATAAAAACTTAATTTGTATATTAACAAATAAATATAAATTATATACAAGAATAAAAGTTTAGACTAAAAGCTTAAATAATAACCTAAACTTACTAGAGTGGTCAAAGCTTATCTAGATTTGAATAATTAAAATATAGTTAATTAAAGTATTAAATTGGATTCAGATAGTGAACCAAATATCAAATTTTTAGTTAGCTAGTCTAGCAGAAGAGTAGATATTTAAGTTAGAGTAAAATTAGTCTAATATATTGCATAGGTAACTATAAGTAAGTAATCTTTTAGTTCTGGTATAAGAATAGAAAAGAGATAGTTAAGAAGCTTGTTTATAAAGAGAGTTGTAAGAAATACAATATGCTCTTTTTTATATAAAGAAGTTAATACAGTATATTTTCTATATTTAATTATAGAGTTGGTTAGAAATTTTAAGAAGAATCTAAATAATAAGCTAGAAGACAAAAATATAAAATAAATTAAAAGTTTGGACAGATTGAATAAGTAAAATAGAAATAAGGTCTTTAAAAGTAAAGTGAAGAAAATATAGATAAAGTAAAAAGAGATAGAAAAAGAAATATAGATGGCAAAAAATAGTATGTTTTAGATAATTAAGTTTATAAAAGAAAAGATTAAGGTTAAAATTAAAGATAGTATTATTATGCAGAAGTTAATAATCTGGGTTAGAAAATTATGGCTAGAGCAAATATACTAGTAAGATAGAGAATTAGAAAGATTATATTTGAAGGCTGTATATCAGAATCCCGATACACAAAATCCTAACACACAAAATCCCGGCAACAAAATCCCAATACACAAAATCTTGACAAATTAAATTCCTAATTTTAATATTTTTAGGATTTTAATTTGTCGGGATTTTGTGTATTGGGATTTTGTTGCTGGAATTTTGTATGTCAGGATTTTATATATTGGGATTCTGATATACAACTATATTTAATATATAGTATAGTAGCTATATTTTAAAAATTAAAAAAATATATATATTAAAAGTATAATTATAAATAAAAATAACTAACTTTCACCAAATTTTAACAAAAAAGTTAAACTTTTACTATACTCTATTTATAAGAAGATTTTTATATGACTAGCTAATTTTACAAGTATTGTTAATTTTCTTTTTAGCAGAATCTTGCAATAGTAAATATTTCAATTCCAGGAACACTATTAATTTTACTTCAAGTGGGCTTCTAATAACTTCTAGTAATAACAATAATTTATATAGTTTAAAGTAATTTTTCAAAGATTTATTAAGTTATAAGACTTTATTATCAAAAAAATCAAAATCTTTTCATGTTTTATTTAGAGAAGTTAGAACCTAGTAATAATATAGTTATATCTATTTTTAAAAGTTATTGCTATGCCAACTTCTTTAAACAAAAAAGAATATTTAAAGATTTATGATAGATGAGGACTATAACACTAATATATTTTAGTTTTATTTTTTTTGAAAAAGTACTTTAAATTGTATAAATAATAATAAAAGTGTTTCTATGAGATATATATATATTCTACATATAATTTGAATAACATGCAAATTTATTAATTATCTACTATGTATGACAAGATAGATCAAGGGATAATCATTAAATTTTACTATGTATAGAAATAAGTTAAAAAGGTCCAATTTACAAGAGTTATAGAGACAAAAAACTGTTCTTATATAAAACACAATTAAATATTAAATATTATTTTTATTAAGTTTATTTGTATAAATCTATTTTTTCTTATAAAGATATAATAAACATATAATTAATATTACTATATTATTATATTTTTGTTATATCATTATTGTGCTTCATATTTGAATTAGAGCTTAAAATCAAAATTCATTTTTCTTATATTAAAATTAGTTAAAACTGGTTTTAATATAAAAAAAATGAAGTTTATTTCCAAACTCTAATTTGAATAATATTTAATATAAGAAATTCTTTTAATTTTTATGATTACAAAAATTCTTATGATTGTGTAAACTCAAGAATTTACTATTAAAATATTAGAAAAATATAGTATTATTTAGAATAGAATATTCTTTTTTACAATATATATAATAGGTTAGTATATATTATAAATTCAAAATAGGATTTAATTTTAGACTACTGAATTTAACTAATAGATAGTATAAGAAAATTCAAAACTTAAAAGTCAAATTATATTTGATTTAAAGCTATGGATTTAAAGCACTTTTCTTCTATTTTTCTTTCTTTAAATCTTTTAGCTTTTCCAATATGCTGAAGTTTTTTTAAAAAAAAAAAGAGTAAATAAAAGATCCTAAAGTATATGCATATATAACATAGCAACAAATAAAAGACCAGCAACAAATTTATTTGTACCAAGATTTATTTTAGCTTTTGGTAATATTATTCTTTGGCTTTTATAAACTATAATTGTTTATACAAGATTGACAAGTATTTGTAAATATAAGCAAGTCTATTTTTTAGTTTGCCAAGTGTATTTAATTAGTAAAATTGGTATAGCTTTTTCATTATTAGCTATAAATATAGAGCCTTTATAATTATTAAATTCAATCAAAATAGCTATTGGAAAAGATGATAAAACCTAAGTATTTTCAAACAAAATATTTATAATAGTTCTCATAGAACTATTTACTAATTCTATTTCTGTTCATAAGTTTGTTCTAAGCATAACTCTAATATTTTTAGTTAATAATAATTCAGATTTAAGGCCTTTTGCTATATCTAAGTTAGCATTAGAAGTATCATGACTACCAGTATATATCACACAGATTTTGGCAATAGAACTATTTAAAGACTTAAGTTTGTTAATATTGATTTTAAGCATATTAAATTTTTTAGTAAGATAGTTGTAGCCTTAGAAGATTTATCATATTCATTAGATAACAAATTTGGTAAATTTAAAAAATGAGTTCCAAGCACTTTTTAATCTTCTATTGTTGATTCTTCACTACAAAGATATATTAACAGTTAAGATATTTCTGAATAAATGTTGATTATTTAAATCTTCTAATTGTTACTGAATAATATTAAGTTTATATATTTCTTAAAATTGTTTATATACACTATAGCTATTATTTAATAAGATATTATATTTGTAAAAAGTTTGTATATATATAGGCAGGTTAAGAACTAGCAGAAGTTAGCCAAAGTTACTAACTAGAATTATTGATTAATACCAAAAGGCTTATTTTTATAGTCTAAAAAAGCTTGATGCATTTGGATATCAATTAATATGAGCAAATATTATCTGATTATACTCATTTTATTAAATATATAATATATAAAACATTGCAATTTTTTTTGTAGCACTTTAAGCTTTTTACTACTTAAATTTAAATTTGTTGAGTCTAGTGATTGGACCTAGATAGGTGCTATCCGGGTCACCCGCAGGTGGACAGGTGATCCAGATGAAGTTTTGGCCACCCGGGTGGAAGTGGGTGAGTTACTCAGTGAGTAACCCATGAACAATAATTGTGACTTTAATCCAAATATGCACTTGTAATATTAAACTAGACACTTATTTAATGAATCAGATGTAAAATTTTAAATGTTACCATTTTGATAAAATTTCTGACCGATCCAAATAAAATTACTATTTTATTTTTACAGCTGTTTTTATAAATGCTGGAACAACTGAAAAAATTGCTAATAACTAAATTGATAAGTTACTAAGTCAGAATCAATAAGTAACTGACTTCTGAAGCTTATTAATTCGGTCATTGGCAATTTTTTCAGTTGTTTCAGAATTTATGAAAACAGCTATAATGCTCTATTTTCACCCAGATGACTCATGAATCCACCTGAAGGGTTGCTTTTTTAGCCTACCCGGGTTCTACCCGGGGTGGCTTATGGGTCCACCTGCAAGTGACCCGGGTGGTATTTTTTTTGACAGATCCAATCACTAGTTGAGTCAACCAAAATTAAAAATATTGAATAAATTGTTGATTCTTGTATATTATATGCAGTGATACTAGTAGAAGCAATCACAAGTATAGAAAGTTTAATATTATATTTTTTAGCTATATTATAAAGTCTATTATGAATTGCCTTTATAGGATACAATTTTTTTGTTCTAGCAGTTTCTATAACAATAATTTTGAGTGGTTTAATATAATTACAAACTATAAATTCATAATAATGTTTTTTAATTTGGTTGAGAATCATTAGTTGTTTTCTATTAAAGATCTTAAGATCAATATTAGTAAAATTAGTAGGAGTAAGTTTATCTATATTATTTTCAAGAAAAGCTTATGTAATAAAAGATACAGTATCTGCAAAATTAAGATCAGGATATTTTTGTTTTGCATTATTAAACCAATTGTAATTTATATTAATATTATGAAAACCCAGATTATCAGAATTTTGAAAAACTGAGTCTGGGTCTATTTTTGATAATATCATCTAATTAGAACATATTTCATCATATTCATCATTGTTTTGCTTTTCTTTATAATCAGAATCACTAAAAATTATATTGACAGAATCATTTATTGGAGGTCCAAGTAAATCTATTAAGTCATTCTCATTTTCTATAAGATAAAGATTACTATATAAAGATAAGACTAGCAAATACTATCATTATCAACATTACTTTTAGCAAACAAAACACAGTAATAATAAATATTAGAATAACAGAACCCTACACTATACAAGACAGAATTAACTAAGAGAAAATATTTTTTTCAATACTCTGAAGGATTTACTACAACTTATTAATTAGCTAAATTAACAATACTTTTTAAAGGTACTTGCTAAATATAAATATTTCACAAAATACAATATCAATATATGCTTTAGTAGTAGTATATATAGATAATACAGTTTGGATTGCCAAGAGCAAAAATGAATTACAAGATACAGTATATTCAAAACAGTCAACTCCTTCTTATTATATACTAATATTAAAATAAACTTACATAAATTGATATTAATTTCTAACAACTCTGATTTACAAGCCTCTATTACCTTTTATAAACAAACTATTATTAATATTAAATCTAAAGATATTTTCTGCTATCTGGATATCTGGCTTACTCAAAACCCTTTCTTAAAAGCAATAAAAACTCTAATTACTAATAAAATTATTTTTAATATTAACAAAATCTAATATACAAAAATTACAAATAAACAAGCTATTTATATTATTAATAATATGATTCTAACATATACTGTCTATTAAATGCAAATTATATACTTAATAAAATACTTATATTTTAATTTACAAAATTCTATACTAATCAAAAGATGGGCCTTTAGAATCAAAGCAATAAATCGTACTCTGCCTACTCTACAAAAAAGAAAAAGAGATCATGAAG